>WUAW01015448.1:14966-26321 GCA_017165845.1 Thaumetopoea pityocampa | reverse complement strand
TTTTTTTTTCTTTTATTGCATCATTGGAATCAGTAAAATAAACTACGTCGAACGGTATGCTCTGGTGAAAAATTTTGGATTTGCGGGTTACTACGTTTATGCTTTCTAGCGTCGATATATATATGTATAATATAGAAATAAACTTAAGCGACCCCGAGCCCCCGAGCTAATACTGTGTCTTCTTACTCCTTCCCAGATAGTAGTATCCTATATCCTATAGAGTAGTATCCTATATCCTATACTCCTTTTCCTAAATCCCATATTCCTTGCTTAATACACCTTTCTTATTTCATTCTCTTTCTCTTCCTCTCCACTAGGCCGTGGAAACGCGATAAGAAACTTTAACACTTTTGAATCTTATGGCGACGTCGTGGTTTGCCACTCAACATGTCTCGTTGGCCACGGGGTCGAAATGAGGGCTGCTGATAGTAACTTTGCTACATTAAACGATCGTAGGTGGCGAAAAGAAGTTATCTCTGCCTACCTTAATGGGAAAGAGGTGAGACTGTGTGTATGTATGTAGTATGTACTATGGTCTCTGCCTACCCTTATGGGATATCGGCGAGAGTGTACGTATGTATGTTTTTAAAAGACATCGAATTTATTAGATAAGTCTAATGAAAAGGTCGAATTTGATGCATTTTAAGATGTTTGTTAATATCAGGCTAGATTTTAAGTAAAATCTAGCCTGATATTAATAAACAACTGTAAGTCACCGTATTCAGTAACATGAAGGCGATTTTTCTTTTTCGTTACCGACGTTGCTACAGCACTAAATCCACGTTCAGCTTAATAGGATTTATCGTGGGATTTTCGATAAATCTGTATTTAATATAATCCGCACTGTACTGCCGTCTCTTCTTTTTTGCTTCAGACATAGTTTTTACTTTACAGATACGTGAGTAAAGATCAACTTTTAAAACCCTGTTATGAATTGCGCGCGATAATGCTAATTAATATAAAATGAACAATCACTGCCTTTATACATAATACATTTCGATAAGCACGAATTATATCTTTGTGGCATTTGGAATAGAAACTTTAGAGCCTTAGGAAGCAGGAGCTCACAAAGTTTTCAAAGAGCTCACGGGCCGCTTGATCAGCACAAGAGGCGATCAGAACGATGGCTGCTATAAATAGCAGCCATCGTTCTGATCGCCAGCTAAAGCTCAACGTTCAGTTATTGTTATACAACGAGGATATGCAGCCGGCGTAATAGGGCTTCCTACCGACCGAAGGGATTGCACCCTTCTTAGAATATTTATAGCTTTAAGATAATTATTATTATTAAAATTAATTAATTATAATTATGTAATGATACTTATTATTATGTAATGAGAACATCCCTTCATATATAGGTTGGAGACATAACACGAATCAATGGGAATAAGATAAACATGCTGTGACTTATTCCCAGCGCGGATGTAAAGCGCGCGCGTAGCAAGGGGGCAAGGACGTTGCGGAAGAAGACTGCGGGTCGGGGGCTGCAGGTTCAGTCGTGTCGACGTATGTGTGCTCGCTGGTTGATATAAATGCTCCGAGATACTGAGCAAGAAGCAAGAGATTTCAAGTTATTTAACAAAAACTTGTTATAACTTAATTGCTACAGACATAGAATCTTGCTATTTTTTATAAACAGGCTTTTATTAAATTCACCTGTATTTAATATATGAAACATTTCACGTGAAATCAGAGGTTTTGAATTTTTTTATTCAACTACTACAGGCGACCTTCGACTTTAGCACATTCTAACTTTCGCACATTTTTCGCTATTTCGCACATTATTAAAAATTCTACTTTTTAATCCTCTGGGGGCATCGTGAGTCAAGCAGACCACTTGGCTGTGAGTGGGGACATCAGACTAGCCATTAGACTACAATGTTATTCGGAACAAGAGGTTGAAACAGTTTCATTCACAGATTAATATAATACTGAAATAAAGATAGCATGTTACAGAAATATTTGTCAAGAATAGAAAAAAAAAGGAGTGCTATTCAACCAACTCTTAACAAGTTTGTGAAAGAACATTCGAAAGCACTTAACACGCTCCTTTGTGTATACATATTGATAAATAAATACTTTAAAACACAGGTTTTGGTGCATATTTTTTACATCCCTCTACTTTCAAACATTACAACATTCGCACACACTTTCAGGAACCAATTATGTGCGAAATCGAGGGCCCACTGTAGTTCAATTTTAATCCACTTCCCAAAATAGCGAATATGAATTTTTACATACGTCATAGAAATTATTACAATATATACAGTAACAAAAATTAACCAATATTAAAGTTTACTTTAGTACGTGATTAGCGTTCTTGTTTTGTCTTTTTGAGACTATATTTTTTAACCTATCTGCGCCCCCTCTTTGCCATCTTAATCCCCCCTCCTCTAATTTTCTCTGGGTCTTCTACGGCCCCACCGAAAGTCTCAAAGACCCACGGGGCCTTATCTTCCACGTTGATAAACTATATAACTCAGTGTCGACCAAAATGTCAGTTAGTGAATTTTTCCTTTTCACCGTGAATGAATGTTGAATGAATTTTTCTTCACTGTGATTTAGCTTATATGACTGCGTCGACATTCGAGAGCAGTAAAATAGTTATGTCGATGTGGCGATCTACTTCACTACATACACCACTTATTCTCAACAGATGGAGCAGGATTAGAGTAACGACATTAGAAGTCTGAATCACGCGCATGAAGTTTAATAGCGACTTAGCGTATATACAACGTCCGACATCTACCGTCGGGTCGGTGGCAGGCCCCGCCAGACATAACACCCCTCTGGTCGGAAGATCATCCCTTTTCCGATACTGCCACTCCTGCCACACTTCAACCCTATAGCTAATGACGTAATCATCAACGTCATATTGGGTCACTAGCATCTCGCTATAACTAGTGACCCCTGCATTGAACATCGAGCAGCCTTCTGAAAAATTATATACTTCATCACCGTGCTACTGCCATCAACATTGTTACTACCCTGGATCATAAAAAAGAAAAAAAATAATAAACAAGAATCCATCAGCAGTAGTCTACAGCAAGCCAGACATCAGTCTCATGAGGACCATACACAGCCTATACATAGGCTACCTGGTTCTTCGGCACGACACTCAACTGACTCAATGGACTAACAGTTCATCGCAGCACACGTCCGACTCACCGCGGGCTCTCATCCGGCGTGGCGGTCTCTGCACACTTGGACTACGCCACTAACAGTCGACTCAACTCACCGTAGACAGAGCATCTGCGCCTTAGTCTCGACTCACCGTAGACTAGTACTACTAGTACGCACATCCTGGCACTTACAAGTTCACTTCCAGCATGACGCAACAATTCAACATAGATTCAAGACTATCGACCTCCGGTCTAAAGGGGGGAGTAATGTGGCGATCTACTTCACTACATAGTACCACATATCCTCAAGAGATGGCGATGGATTAAAGTAAAGACATTAGAAATCTGAATCACGCGCATGAAATTTAATAGCGACTTAGCGTATATACAACGTCCCGTCACCTATCGTCGGGGCGCTAGCAGGCCCCGCCAGACATAACACCCGTCTGCTCGAAAGATCTTCCCTTTTCCGATACTGCCACTCCTGCCATACTTCAACCCTATAGCTAATGACGTAATTATCAACGTCATCATGGGTTATAATTATTTCGCTATATCGGCGTTCTTCGTTTTCGCATTAGCAATTTAATAAAGACCTTCTTGCAATACACGTAAGGTTGAAAATATAACAACAAATGAACTCATGTTATCTCGCTCGTAACATCAATATACGGGCGGGCGCCACAATGGGCGCGTTTACGTTTGACCAGTGACTAACAAGAATTTTACACCTGCAAACGCACTGCCTTATAATCAGATGAAATATTTTCACGCCTTTCAACTTTTATTTGGTAAGAATATCATTGTAACTTATTTTCGTTGTACTACTGTATCATCTGTCGAAGACCTTTGGTACTATAATATGTAGTAAGTTCACACGAGCCCTTCATTTGTAGAGCTTCAGTTTGGAATCAACTACTATACGACTTTTTCGAAAGTCGTCTATTAATCAATTTTAGGACTTTGATTTTATTCTGATTTTATCATCAGAGGTTGTACACAGTTATAGAAAAATAATAGTGTTATTAGTTGAATGTGAGATATGAAAAAAATATCAATACAGGTTATTACACATATGATAAAGTGTCATGGTAGCCTCAATTAAGTGTATTTTCGATTGCCTTTCGATCCTAAAGAGAGCGGCTAAAATTATGTACATACTAGCTTTTGCCTGCGGCTCCGCCAGCATGAATGTTGGTTTTCCACTATATGGGAAATCCCAAAACAAATATAAAAACCCCTAGAACCACTTTTACTTCAGTGCTCTGTGCTCTAAAACATATCAAACGAACTTCATTAAATAAATAAGTTTCTTTAATATGTTTAGGATTTTAATAAGTAAAAGTGATTTTCCATCAAACTCTTATGTTCGGTAGGTACACTGATTTATCTGGTTCTCGAAACACTCACGTATTTATTTTGCTGTCGCCAAGCCATCAAAATCTAATTAGGAATACCTAAAAGAACACGCTTTCAATGCTCCTTTTCATATTCGTATACGCCCAACATTAAAATCATAAGCGGATCCACGATGTAAGCAATTCATTATAAAATTAATTAGTAATTACATAAGATCGTGTAAAGAATAGAAATCAATTTCATAGTCAGTTTATTTTCAGCCTCGTTATTTAATTAATTTTCAATTATTTTGTCTGTTCATTTTGCAGTAAAAAACACAGTTTTGTTTCTTATAAGTTAAAGAAATAAGTGGAAATGTTATTAACTGTAATTATTTTCCAATTGTATATTAAGTGGGGTCATTTTAAATGGGCACATTTGACATGTGTCAGTCTATATGTTTAGAAAAGTTCATTGGTCAAAATAAAGCGTAAAATTGTTTTTTTTTTTATTTTAAAAATAAAATTAATACAGTAGCTGAAATAAAATTTTCTGCTTTTGTCGTTATAACGATAAAAAATATTAATAATATGGTTTGGCCGCCGTACCAAGGTTATTTTGATAAGGTATCAAATGTAGCCTATAAAAATAGCCCTACCATACTCGTAGTATTACCGTAGTGCTAAAATGAGTGATATTTCTTGGAATATTTGGTCAGGTTCAGATAACTGACTATAGTCTGATCTTAATTCAGTGGCTCACAAAGTTCCTGTGACGATTGTTTAATAGTAGACCCGCCTTTTAACTTTTCACGACTTCTAAATCACGGTGGAGTATATAGAAATATTATCAGATACCATTATTTATCGTTATCGTTATCCACAGTCCACATTCGTCACTACTACAGGGGTACGAACTTACCGTAATCAAGACCTATTCAGGTGGGAGATATTTTCAATAATAATAGAAAAATCTCTGAGTGCTGATCAAGTATGAATAATTGCGAGCCAGTAGATGACTCATTTTGTCACCATGTTCCTAGTATCTATAATCTCTAATGATGATAATTTGTTCATATTTCAGATTCAACTAATGAAAGCAATATTTTTATTTAAGTGTGTACAAGCCTTGGATATAATATCTGAACAAGACCGGAATCAGAGAGCTGAAAACTTAATAACTGTCGGAAAGGTCGTACATTATTTGATTGATTCTCAACTGAGGTCATCAGGACGCAGGGCTATTAAGCCGGCACAGTTAGCTAAAGCTAAAAACCTTTATAAAACTTTAACCAAGAACAAGTCTCCAGCAGAAATAAGGAATTGGTTGCGAAAGCAGGAGGAGTCTGCCCCTATGACCGATGCATCTGTAGATCTGGGTGGGTTGCGTGATGAACAAGCAAAGTTAGTAGAGCTCGAACTGAAAGATACCCTTGGTCAGAAAAAATCAGCTTTGCTTGACAGACCTTACATTGAAAAAGGCAAAAATGACTTCTTGGTTATGCGGCCTAGTATCTTCGATCCTTTTGTCACAGTTGTACCCAATGATATATATTACAACAGCGAAAAGAAATGTGTGAACTGGTTGGACGATTGCAGCCTTCGTGGAATCAGAGAGAGTTTACTAAGCAGAGTCCAGTCCCCGTACAAATAAAAATTAATAAACATTATTAAAGAAAATAATTTCGTTTTAAGAAACGTAAATTATGTTGCGCAAATCCTGTTGCCCGTTATGTTCGATAGAAAGTGACTTTTTGATAAGTATTTATTAAGAATTACCTGAAAAAATATGAATATAGTGGTAATGAGGGAACGTGGACTATTGTAATCTTCTGCAAAATGGTTTTCCTTTTTATTGATAACACTTAGTGTTATAGTAGTTAGGGTTTAAAATTGCTCTAATGCACGGTTGAATTTAAAAGACACGTCCTCTCTTACTGAATATTTACTTCGTACTACTCGCAAATAGGTTCATATACAAAAATAACATAATGTTACTAGACACTTAGTATATGAACTTTATATGTTATAAATAAATAAAAATAAATGATTGTAATCATTTTTGGATCATCATTAAGAACTTATTATCATCACTCATTCGATTTTTTCTCAATTTTAATACGACGATATAATCCTGTGCGACGTCCGAAGATTCAATAAGGGTTATTTTAGGATAATATCGTTTCGTTCGGTACGAACATCGTTTCATTCATCTTTTATGTATATGTGAATAATTATCTGAGAACATAAAAAAACACACAATCTGTGTTAGTTATACATGTATCAAATACAAAACTAATACATATATATATAATATGTATATATATATATATATATATATATATATATATATATATATATATATATATATATGTATATTGTTTATTTCAGGTTCGCGTCCATCGCCAACAACCAGTAGAGCGCCGCGTGCTGTCTTCAGCACGCAGCGAGGTCATCGCGCGGCACATCGCAAGCCAATCACACCTTTTTTATATATATATGTATTAGTTTTGTATTTGATACATATAAATAATTATGTAATTATTTAATCGTATTAATCTTTAGACACATTACTCGAGTATGATAATATTTCTATAGTTTCGAAAAATTCCTAATGTACTCGGTTTCAGCTGGTATCTTCGTAACTTCAGAAGTGGCATAGATAGAAGTAACAATTTTTTTTTAATTGTGAAAAATGCTTAAACAGTCCTCATCTATCTACATCATACAGCAACGGTCATCTCAAATCGCCTTATAGCCACAAATCCTACAATTATACTGTTATTACCTGACATAAGACGGAATAATCCTAGGATGGATGTCACCGTTTCACTTCTGCATATAAGTTATCCGCCCGCAATATTTAATTAATAAGACGCGCGGAAAAGATAATGGTTCAGTTTTTATTCTGTATATGGGTAGCACCTTGTATAAAGCTGCAGTTTAAGTTAATTTTAGTTCTAGTTCAGAAAACTCAGAAGCTTATTATTAGAGATTATTGCAGTGGAAAAATTATTAAAATAAAGAATTTGCCTTAAATTACTTTAAACGAATTTTCGTATGCTGTCCCTAAATATACTGCAGAAGATCTAAGATCAACGAGTACGTCAAACACGAAAATTACATAAATATTATATTTCAAAGAAGGCCAAGAATTGGTAGTTGATTAACCTCTTTCTTGTCGATTTTTAACAAGTACTAATAATTAAAACATCAACAGACACAAGAATAACTGATGACAAGACATAGATTTATGAATGTGATAACAAGCCAACAGTTTTCGGAAAGTCGCCTCGAGTTCCATCCGAAATTCAAAAGACTACGACAAAATTGCTCAAAAATGGAAGTTTTGGTGACTTCGATTGTACTACAAATTTTTAAGAGATATAAACAGTGAATAAAATATATTATTGAAGCGTCATACGTCGTTTGCGGGAAAAAGTCCGCAGAAAACGTGCAGATTTGTAGAATTAATTGCTTTTGCATCATCACACTAAGTCGTTGTTGTGCAAAAGTGTGTGCTAAAGCAAAAACTCATCAATATAACAATGCCCCGTACTCACCTGATATTGATCCAATCAACTTTTCCTGTTCCCTAATCTAAAATTACCACTTCGAGGAAGGCAAATTTTCTTCTGAGCGTTTTGAGCGTATTGAAACAATAACAATTAGCGCTAACGGAGTTAAATATCATATCTCGATCAACCTACGAAAAACGTCCGGAGAATATGTTAAAGCGCTGGCGTAGTTGTATTGCAAACAATATAACCTACTTTGGTGAGTAAGGCGATCAAATAAATATTGATAAATGAATTGTTATTTTTTTTTGTTTTGTATGTACACATTATTGTATAATTGAATGTACAAATGAATGGAGTCTTAACGACTTTCCCCGTATTATTACGAGCACAATCTAATTTGATAAAATTACTGTGACCGTAACATTACAGGACCTAACCTTCAATTTATCATACCCGAAGTGAATTCTGATATTACGTTTCCTGTATCAATAATAATAATTTTCGAAATAAAAAATAACTTTAACACTAAACCTACCAGAGCGGTCAAATGACCGCTTTTGAGACTAATCAAAACGTTTTTAATTATTACATGATGATTATTTTGTATTTATTGCCTATGTTATATTCTGTATTATTTATAATCAACTAGAAAAGAATGTAATGTTTAATTTTCTATCTGTTTAATTTTTAATTTGAAAAGCGTTCATTTGACTGCCATTGGTAGAAATAAATAGTTATAAAATATCGGTAGTTTTAGTGTTAGAAAACCGAAACAGAGTTGTTTTTTTATCATGTATTAAAGTATTCATTGGAGTCTACAATAATGATGGTATATTGGAACATTTTCAATGATATTGTTGGGTTGCTAAGAGTTTATAATAATACATTGAAAGTATTAATAATATTTGTTTCTTTCTTAATCAGTAGATGACAGTATACAAGGAAACGTGTGAGGAAAACTTCTTGAGTATTTTGCACGTGCTCACCTATGTAACTTATTAGGACTCGCCTTCTGAAAGGTTTTGCGAACGCAAGATAATTCATTGTGATATCAAGTGTATAAAGCGAATATAAATTGACGTGGTTTTTTTCGTACGCGGAGTATAGTTTAATAAACCATACAGTTGGCTATGATAAAACTCTTTTGGTGGTTATTAAATCCTGCTAATTCTACTGAATGCCGTAGTTTAGATGTTTGAAAGTTTATATTATTGTGATACTGTTACGTTGAAATTGCTGAATCGATTTTAATCAAATTAGATAATTAGGATATTATCTGGAATTGGACATAATTTTTACCAAAATATCACGCGATTGGAACTGCGGTCAATACTAATTATCTATCTATCTATTATAAAATTGGTAAAGTCAAATTTTGTAAATCATAGATATTAAAAAAAATACTCAGATCGACTAATTAAGGGCTTCTGAAACCAAATGTTTATTTGTTCGAGCTTCACGCAAAAACCAGCACGTAAACTTTAATCAAACGTTTACAATTTTAAAGGTACTATTCCGACTTAAATACTGCGACATGTTTCATGAAAATCATTCCAATAGGATTGATGATACAGCTTGATCCTTGTTTTAATAGTCGCCGCTAATATACGAGAGCTCAAATAAAATTATTGAAAGTCTCAAGTAAAATTAGTAAAAGTGGTTTTTTATATAAATCTATGACTATTTCGGGATTTCCTATGTAGCGGAAAACCGACATCCACGCGGGCGGAGCCGCGGGCAAAAACTAGTAATAAATAACTAGTAATAAAATAATTGTGATTATTATAAGTTAAAACTAATTTTAAATGACAATTACTGTGAAACACAGAGAAATACCTACAAATATGTAATTTTAGAACCATTTTCTTTTACAGGCCAAATTATATTTGTACGAAATATAAATGCACATTGCTGCCATATAGTGCTGGCATTATAATAGCGTCACTCTCTTCGCGTAAATGCTGCAAGAACAGTGATATACTGTTATTCAGTCAAAATCTAATCAGATTTCAAAGGCGCCTGCCAAGCTTGGAGATTATGGTAAATATCTCATATTTAAGGAGAAGTCCTGTGCCCAGCAGTGGATTTCTACGGCATCGTCAGCATGATGATGATGATGATAATAAAAATATTATAAAACTCGTTCGAGTCAACGAGACAAGTGCGATTTCATAAACTAAGCGAGATTGAGTGTAGTGGTATGTGCTAAATTCTTCTTCGCATAATTACATCCGTTGTTCAACTGTATGGCATAAAATTGTAATACTGTGACATGAAGCGAATGTATTCTGTTGGCGCACGGCACGAGGCGTTGATCATAAAGGACTGTTTAGGTACTACAAAAAATGCTTGTGATTCTATGAATGGATTTTGATTGAGGGAGTTGCTAGAGGAGGCAGAAAGGAAATCGAATGTATCCAAATATTATGTTAATCCAAATGGGGTCTTGAGATTAATTACAAATTTATCGGTATTCGCTGAGTTGTGAATATGTTTTGCTATTCTAAACACATAAACACATTACAAGAAAAATATTCTACACTGCAATAAGAATGTTCTAGACATTTTCGATTTTGAAAGCGTCTCAAATAGTTTGGGGATAGATATTTTCAAACTAGGATTTCCTGTACTTTGGGTGCAATACAGTGAATTGATAACCATCCATAACATAGCCACGTACATTCGTAGTCCGACCTCTTACTTCTACTAAGATTCGAACGCAGGACCATAGTCTCCTAAAGCAGAGTAAATTGAATCAAATCGGTTACACCATAACATAGTAAATACTTGAGTCCAACGGTCAAGAGGCCAGTGGTCTTTCTCTGCGAGCGCAAGTCGCGCCTAATGTCGACGCTAGGAGTCGCTCTTTTCATTTAAGGACTATTTTATACTAATATATAATATTTTACTATTTTATATTTCATTTCTTAGATTTAAAAAGTTACATCTTATGTTTTTATTTTAATGGAAATTAATTATATTATAATTAAAATTAAAATATTAACAGCATGTTGGTAGAAACTGTCCATGTGGTAGGGTCCAAGTATTTCAAAACCCACCGTAAAAATAGACCTCAAATACTATCCGACCACACCCGAGACCTTGTGGCTAGTAGACGTTCTATGACGCTCCAAACCTTCGAAGACGCCGAGTCTTATAGTCAGCTCAATAGACAGATTATAAAGTCCTTGCAACACGACATACGCTCCCTTAATACGCAGCGTATTAAGGAGACCATTGAGTGGAACCAAGGCTCCAAAGTGTTCGCAAGAGACGCGTCTATTGGGCAAAACCAGTTAATAAAGCTGAAGATCGAGGATGGAAGCGTAACGTCGAATAAGTCAGAGGTACTACGGGAGATAGAGAGGTTCTATG
>WUAW01015446.1:7916-20332 GCA_017165845.1 Thaumetopoea pityocampa | reverse complement strand
GTAGTAGCTCGGGAGGCCGGGGTCGCTTACCCGTATACTTAAGTCTATTTGCCGAACAGGCAAAAAGACTACGTACTCCCTGACCAATATCTATCGATATATCTATCGATCTATAATACTAATTAACGCAACAAGAATCCAATTGAAAACAATTATATCTATGACATAAAAAGTAGACCAATATTGGCCCGAATGAGTCTAAAATTAAGATTGTATGTGGCACAGTGATTTCCAAACTAAGTGAAGCTCGTTCTGCGGGGGCCGATGGTTCTCAATGCATATTTTATTAATATTCTATAGATATATGTTAAGAAATATTAAGCGTATTTAATGTTGTAATTAAAGTAAAAATATATAATTTATATGCTATAAAAAGCGGCCAATTCGGGTAGCTGTCCAAAAAAAGATCAAGGCTTTTGAGATCAGGTATTATACGTGACTGTTGCGTATATCATAGAGTAAAAAGAACAAATAAATCCATTGTTAACCAACTTAAGATCAAAAGCAGACATCATTAGACCGTCGTTTGCTCAAACCAGACATCATTAGACGATTGCTGACGAGACCGTCAGCAATATTTTGGAGATAATATTAAACAATCCCAAATAATCCAGCCAGCTAAGTGAAGCTTAACTGCCCAGGTATTAGTTACATTACGTGGGCGGGTAAGAGTGGTTGTTAGGAAAATGTAAATTACTACAAACGTTTCTAGGATAGTCTGAGATACCGTCGCGTCGTTATGAATAGCGGTCCAGTTATCTATACTATTATAAAATTGTTAAATGTATTTTTTTTTTTAATCAATGATAAAGAAAAACTATTCATATCGACTAATTAAGGGTTTCTAAAAACCAAATCGGTCGATGTTTGTTGGTTTGTCTATTTGTTCGAGTTTCACACAAAAACCAGCTGGTAGATTTTAGTGAACCTATTACAGTCTTTAAGGTACTATTCCGACTTAAATACTGCGGTATCTTTTATCAAAATCGGTCTAGTAAAATTGAAGATACTTAATCCCCTAGTAGCCGCCGTTAAGGAACGAAAACTCAAGTAAAAGTGTTCTAAGGCTTTTTATATAAATCTGTTATTGTTTCGGGATTTCTCGTATAGCGGAAAACCGACATTCACGCGGGTGGAGCCACGGGCAAAGACTAATTAATAATATTAATCTAACATTTACTAAATAAAACGCGATGTCAGCTGTAACAAATTATACTTGAATCTCAACACCAGCTGACAAATATCAAGAAGGCTTTCGTAGACAACGATGTGATTATGACGAATCACGACACGTATAATTATGTTAGTACTACCGTAAGATCAAGATTACGTCGCTTTTATAAACCCCTTTAAAAATATAGCTGCTCGTACATTAGCTGATATCAGCTACTTCGCTCACAATAATTTTGTAATAGTGGTGTATTGGTGTTAGAGATGACTCGTAATCAGAAGGTTGTGGGTTCGACCCTGGTACTGTATGTCATAAAGGCTGTATTTCAAATTTGTATACGGTTTATATTATAGACGCCAGTATACGCAACGGAGAAGGAAAACTTCGTGAGGAAGCCTGCGTACCCGCATGAGTGTGGGACGTCTATCAAACTGCACTTGACCAGCGTGGTAGATTACGACTTAGTTCCTAATCCTAAATTAGAGAAAATCCGTGCCCCTGTAGTAGGGACTAGTATGGACTGGAGAGAATGATGATCAGAATAACTCATAGTCTTTACGCTACCTTGGTATAATATCCACTTCCCTGCTCAATTTCCAAAAAAATTAACACGCAGCTGAAGTTCTGTAAGCAAACATACATTACATTCCGGCAGACAAACGCATTTTTGTTTTATCATAGTAGAGTTGGAGAGCGCATTAAGCCATTTCGTAATCATGCTTTTATTTTCCCGCGAATGTAAACGAAGCTGCTCTCGAAACTTAACGAAATCGAAGCAAAGATCGAGAGTGCATGTATGTAGTGCTTTGCTACAAAATCGTGGCAATAAAATGAAGAACATTATTAAGGCCTGAATATATTTTCAGATTTAACCAATGAAATGGCTATAGATAAGATAAAGGTATTTTTTTTAAAGACACCTCCCGCATTAGGATTAATTCCTGTGTTTCAGAACAACAATTTGTAGTTCACACTAAGTTGTTGTCCCGTGTGAGGATCGAACCCACAACACTCGACAGCGCAGTGGACGCTTAAACCATTGCGCCATCCGTGCAGTCTAAAGCATAGATAATATAAATTGACAGAATACTCTCTATTGGACAAACTCGCAAACATACTATAATAAACAGAAAATGAAGTGTTTTTTTTAATATTTTTTTATTTGTTATATTCTACACACTTTCACATACATTAGTCTCCAATTAAGATTCCCTATATCTTAGATACGAGACAACGATATATAAAGATACATACTAATAATACATAATATAGATAAATACGTCCATGACTCGGATACAAATATTTGTGCTCATTATATAAAATTTGCCCCTACTGGGGTTTGAACCCGCGACCCATTGGCACAGAAAGCAGGGTCACAGCCACTATACCAATCAGTCGTCAAGTATACATTGGTTACATATAAACACATATTCATACTTTGCACATATAAACATATGTATAAGTGGACATTGTAGAAGTATTATATAGTCTTTAATCTGAAAATATCTACTGTTACATATACTTTTCCTCATAGAACCCCATTTGGGTCGAAAACCGTCTATTGCATAAGAGACACTCCTCAAGTCGTCGGCTAGTTGAGTGTCTAAGTTTTCCGTTTCGTCGTAACCACTCAAGAAAGTTTTTGCCAACGTTCATAGGTACATTGCCCTTATTATCTATTTTTACTTCAAACTCTAATCGTATGAACTACGTTACCTACTTTGACTCATTCGCGGATTCTTCGTTTTAGATTTGCCATTTTAGAAAACTATGAGTTTAACAATCTCATATTGATTTACTCTTAAATTTGTTTAAGTATATAAAGATAAAAACTTATACGGATTCTAAAAGTTGCACATTACTCAATATGACTTAAAAAGACTTAGTTGTGTCTGTTGTGGCATTAATGAATTTCATTTAGATGTTGTTTTGTTTTATAGAAGGAAGGAAGAACGTTATTGGCCTTGACCCATGACAGTAAAGTTGTACAGTGTTTTGAATGTACAATAAAATTCTTTGCTGTCTGATACTTAGGATAATTAAAGATCTACACTGAACTAAATAAAAAAAAAATATTTAAATAAAAATGTCTGCAGTGCAATTTGATTTCTTATTTCTTTTTCTTTTGCCCCAAAATTAAAACACATTTAATAATAGTCTACCTTAAGTACTGTTTCAATTTAACTTTCACAAATTGCAAACACAAAACCATCGATAAATAACGCCGTTACACTTTGAAAATCTAATTAAAATATTAATTCACCTGCCCCGTTCGAAAAGATGGCTCTTTCCGCCTAAGTCTTCATTTCACTTTGTGATATTCGAGAACGAATTCGTGATATACAGGGCAATATGACACCCGCGGCGCCGTTTGATGTCGTGACTGTTTACACAATAAATGTTCCATATTATAACTGATAATGTATATTTTTTCAATAATATTTACATCATCACATCACATCACATCAGCCCACAGACGTCCACTGCTGCACATAGGCCTCCTCTAATGATTGCCACAACGAGCGGCTATGAGCCGCCTGCATCGATAGATTACCTGCGACCTTCATTAGATCATTCGTCCAACTAGTCGGATTCGACCCGCATTCCGCTTTCTGGTTAGAGATCATCACTCGAGATACACTTACACGTCACTGTAGAGGCCCCACTATCCATCGGTTCTGTAAGCTGTGTGTCCCACCCATTGTCACTTCAGTTTTGCAATCCTATAAGCCATATAGCCTATATATTTTAGTTATGGCTGACTAAGTGACTCTAGTTCTCCTGCGGATTATCTTATGGATCCTGTCCCACAGGGAAATTTCTAGCTATCTCTTTCCATTGCTCGTTGCGTGGCTTTGAGCTTTCTTATGATGCTAATAGTCGCTATGTCTCAGATCCATAGGTAGGACTGGCCATACGTAATATTTACATATTTATCATCAAGCCATCTACTGTCTCACTACGGGCCACAGGTCTTCTCTCAGAGTGATGGGAGTCAAGTTAGACTATAGTCAACCATTATACAAGTTGACATTACATATTATCAATACAAAATTAGTAAATAATAAAATAAAAACTGTAATGTAGAGAAAGCTCACCACTGTGGTTGTAAACATAGATAAATAACATTTGAATAAAAAATATTTCGCACATATCATCAAACACTATCGTTGATATAATTTATCATCGCCTAGTATAATACATTGTATCACTGTTAAGTGTCATACAGTAGTGTGATAACACTTCTGATATCAAGTGCACTATACGATGACAACTATTTTTTTTTATTATAGTAACTGCGATTTTATAACCTATTGTGCAACCTTCTTTATATTTTAATTCAATGAATTTTCCCTGTTTCCCTATACAATATCCTACCTACACTGGTAATGACGAGAATCGCGATCCTGTCAACCATAGTCACAACATCAAATGAAACGCTCTGAGCATCCAATAATTTTCCGCCTCGATAAATCTGCACAGATAATTATGTAATAATGGAACACCATTGCAATTTTCGAATATTTTTATTTGTGTTATATGATGAGATGAATAACAAAAATTCAGTTTTATTTTACGAGAAATTTAACACCAAATCTTTATGTAATATTTTATTTATCACATTTGATTTTCTTTTCCTTGGTTATTTTTAGATTTAGTATGTGTACGAGTATCTGTATGAGGATAGTGGGCAGCAGTGTTATCCTGTTATACAATCAAAATCTACTGCGACCTCCAGAACGCCTACCAAGTGCGGAGATTATGCCAAATCCCTCCCTTTTAAGGAGAAGGTTCTTGTCCAGCAGTGAACTTCCACGATCCGATAATAATAATGCCAATGTTCGACAGTGAATTTAGTATTAAAAAATTCTATTTTACTTTCTGGGTATCGCAGAAATTAGTCTGGACATTTAGACTACAAATGTTAAGACACTAAATAATTAAAACATTTAAGAAGTACTCGCTCGGCACGCCCCAAGCACTCTCCCGCTTGAAGCATTCAATCTTACCGACAGACATTTTTGTAGGATTAAAATGGGGTACATTATTCCGTTACCTTGCCTGTCCTGTTAAAAATACAATATAATATTGTGGACATATTTTTTTCAGACACATTAATCTAGCTCCAAATCAAGATTCCTTATGTCATGGGTACTAGACAACTATATACTTGCTGTCATAAATACACATCCGCGACTCGAATACAGACATTTGTTTTGTACTCATCACACAAAATGTGTCCCAGTCCGGATTCAAAACCGAACACTGCCACTAAACCAACCGGTTGTGATGTATACATACTCGTATATTATACCATATAGATAATGACCGCAGCTCCTCCCGGCTAGCGCCTTCTAGTTGCAAAACCGATAGCACGGAACTATTCTCTGTGTTCAAATATCTAAGGACATAAATTTCGAGCGCACACCACTACTATATATGTTTTTTTTTATATATGTAGTAGTTAGTTTTGTACTAAATATATATGTAACATCTTTAAAATAAGAATTAGCTGAATAACTGTGTTCAAATATATAAATGCTGCCCTTTGCATTAATCGTTGCTATTTTTTTGTTGTCAGGCATTAGAAAGAATTTATTTATGGATTGTACTATAATACATTATACAAAATATTGTTATACATCTGTACAATGCGTAATTCAAGAAACTGTCATTATCAATTAAATTCTTAAAAGTACACATGCTATTTTTCCACTGTGTGGATCACATGTTCCCGTAAAAAAATCGGGAACATTAAGTATACCAATTTTCATGACAATCGGTTGAACGATATAGAGATTTATTCGCTGCAGCGTCATTTAATGTTAAATTAAAATGAATGACATTAAAATGTTCTTCATGAGGAAACAGATGTGCCAAGTTTAATGGTGATCGGTCAAACGGTGTCGGAGTTTATCAATTTCACACATTATACTGGTACAGGTATCAGGTGTTCATTTTCCCGCGAATGTAATTCACTGATCTCGAAATTTTCCATGGAACGTAGGAAAATATCTAGAGTATAGAAAATATCTTACACATAATGCTTTCTTCCAAAACCGTGGCAATAGAATGAAGAACATTATTAATTCGTAATGAAAAGATACTCAGGAAAATGAGTTATTTTGCTATTTCGAAGACCAACCGAAGAATAAATTTTAATGGGTACTAAAAAATTCTGTGAAGTATTGCGAAGTCTTATTCTTGAGTTTTTAAGTTCAAGACACGCGTCGGGATTTTCCAAATCATGTGCGTAATTAATAATATTTCGCTTGGAACGGTTTTGGAAAACATGTGAGGAGACCTACACGCTTGAGAGACTTTCAATGGCGTGTGAAGTCTGCTAACCCTCATAAGGGGATTGTGAATAAAACTTAAACAATATATCACATATAAATATCTTCGATCCACATGACAAACTCTGTAGTATTCTTGGTCGTCATTTTTCTAATTATTAGGAACGATTTCTGGCACTTTTTATTTCATTGGCTCAAAACATTTTATATAAAGCACACGTATTTCTCACATAATATCATAGTAAAATGTTTACAGTTGTGATAGTGGTTATTATTCTAATTAAAACAATCCATCTAGCATTGTTTTAATTAGAACATATGGTGCAAGTTATGTTTTCCTGTAATTGTTTGATGCATTTAGCAATTATATTAATTAATAATGTTTATTATTACTACTGATGCTATCATACCTTGGCTGACCTAATAAATAAAAATAAAATAAATCCCTACAGAGCCAAGTTTGACTTCTGTAATTTGGAGTTGTAAATACCTACATTCCCATGAGAGAAGGTAACTTAAAATCCTTTGGAAAAACATTGCACGAATAGGTAAGCTTTCAACCCAGGGAACAGAACCAAAGTTTCGAACATGGAAAAATCACATAGGTAATATAAAACTCGCCAACTCACATCAGGGATGTTTTGGCAGGGAGGGGCCTACCCGGGCTCCTCTATTGATTTTACACCCCCCGGCCCGCCCCGCCCTCCCGCACGCATCTCAACTGTTGCTTAACTTTAGCGTCAGTACATCAGTTTTTCTGAGGAAGTGACATTATTATAAGTTTTAAGACCTTTTTATCTTAACGACTGTCCGAATAAGTTGGTCACAGACTTATTTAGACAATGATATAAGGTACATAACTTTATGGTATAACTAACTAAGGCAATATTAAAAGCGATAAACTAGAGTAATATTCTTTATTTTCTTCATTATAATATTGTGATCTAGCCCCAATTTAGGATTCCATGTGTCATGGGGACTACGCAAAGATATACTTACTTGTATAGATAAAATACTAATACGTATATAGATAAACATCCATTTAAAGCACAAGTCTGGCTTCGCATGGAATACTGCTCTCATCTTTGGGCTGAGGTTCCCCAGTACCGACTTCAACCTTTTAACCGCATTCAACAAAGAGCGGCTTAAATCGTCGATAATCATCAGCGAACTTCAATCGGCTAGATCCACTGGCCCTACAGAGAGACACAGCATCTCCCTGCTCTCCTACCGTATCTGTCACGGGGAGTGTTCCAAGGAATTGTTTGGAATAATTCCAGCCGCTGAATTTCATCACCGCACATTTCACCAAAATTTAAAAATTCACTGTCATCACTTGGATGGTTGGCAATCTACCATAAGAGGCGTGACTGTATGTATGTATGTATTTTTTTAAAGAAAAAGATGTTTTTTCCCTTAAAAAAGGAAAAATAATATAAAAATTAATATAAAAATAGTAATAAATAATATATACTAATAATAATAATAAACATTCATGACTCGATGCACACAAATGTTTGTAACATTTGTGCGCATCACACAGTTTGTCCTAACCAAGATTCGAACCCGGGACCAATTGGCATAACTGGCACACCAGACAGGATCACTGGCACTGAACCAACCATTAGTCAATAATTAATTAATGGTGTTTGGCGAGATCGCTATTATTCGCCCCGTGTATAGATACCGATGGTTACACAGAGCTTTTAAAATACACCGCAATATCATTCTCCTTTTGTGGACCACAGCTGGGCATACGCTCTAATTTCATGCACTGAACGTAATCCTCAGCTTTATTCGCCAAACTTGAATTTATAATTAATCTCTCTCAATAACTGTTAGGCATTTTTTATGATGAGCTCTTTTAGCGTTTAAAATTTTCCAGTCTAACTTGAATTTTTTAAATAGGTATTAATTTACTGTAATTCTTTTTTTCTTATTAACATCAAGATTCATTTTTTAAATAGTTTTAGATATTGCTATGACATAAGCCACATATACATATTGTTATTGAACATTTAATTCTAACAATCAACGCTCAGTTTTTCTGCCTTATTCAAATCATTTCTACGTTTCAGGTTTCAGTCTACGCTATTATTAATTCCTGCGCTACGATAGTGGCTTTGTGTAGACAATTAGGAATTTGGATCAGTCAGACTGTACACATAAAAAGTATAATATTTGACTGCACGGATGGCGCAGTGATTTAAGCGTCCACTGCGCTGTCGAGTGTTGCGGGTTCGATCCCCAGACGGGACAACAACTTTGTGTAACCATAAATTGTTGTTCTGAGTCTGGGTGTTCTGTTTTTCCGTTATTTGAATCATTGTAAAGTCCCTGCGACACAGGAATTAATCATAATGCGGGAGCTGTCTTTAAAAAAATATTATTCTTCCATCCATATTCATCCCCACTACAGGGTCACGGACCTCTCCCTTGATCACGAGGGGATTAGGCCGTAGTCTATCATGCTGCCCTAGCGCAGGTTGGTAGGCTTCATACACCCATGCGAGCATGCAGGTTTCCTCACGAAGATTTTCTTCTCCGTTAAGTACATTAGTGTCTAAAATATAGACCTTACATGAGTTATAAAAAGAACTCAATGGTACGTAACCGTGATTGAACTTACGATCTTTTGATCGTAAACCGTGTTTGACACCATTAAACCACTCGTGTACTTATTGTATCGTATTAAAACTATTGCATTTTCGACAAACTTGAAACATGAACAATTTCGAAATTTTTCGAAGCGAATTCTTATATTGTAACAGCCTTATGTGGACCTGCCTTAAATTTATTAATAGTATATCACATAAAACTTCATGCTCGAATACTAGAATCCGTTGTAGTATTTTGTTATAAGAGTTTATACGTTAAATGTTAAAAAACCAGTGCTGGATTCGTTATATAAAATCCTTTCCAATACATATTTTCAGTTAAAAATAGAACAAAAAACAAAAGACTTCGCTTGAAAATAGTGTTTAAACACACCTGAACGCGTATGCACACATGAAAATAATTTTGTGGACAGCGTCACGGATGAGTGCGTGTGCAACTTGTAAACATATTCACTGGGACGAGCCAACCGAGGACAAACATTTGTGCCATACGTTGGACGAAGCGGTACCGCATACTGGTGTGATTTCATTTTTGGGCTAATTTCAACTAATTCCTAACGGATCTTTTGTACAAAATTACCTATTTTAGCTTAAATAAAACAGCTAAAAATAGTAGCTGACCGTCAAACATATATGTGTGTACTCGTACATGCCTTATACAATGATGTTAAACCAATATTACTTATTAGATTGAACGCTCTTCTGTTAATATAAGACATTTAGTTTTATTGTGGATTGAGTAATTTAAGCAGCTTGATATGTGATATAAACAGAGGAAAATTACTGGAGGACTTTGTTCCGTGTCGCTTGAACAGAAGCAGGCCCAGGTGGAGGCGACGCGCTGCATCCGGTATACCCCCACAGAAGAGTCGAGGAACTCGGCCCCCTACACACAAGAAGAGGGCAGTGCAATATAGACCCAAGCCCATGCGTTCCGTGGGCATATGCTCGCGCGATCCCCGCGGCCGGGCACAACGGACTATATAAAAACGCCTGCGGTTTTCCTCATCATTGTATCGTGCCCTCGACACAACGGTATGCGTTAGGAATTTTCCGTACCGGAAAACGAAGCCTTTATTTCTAAAGTACATGTTCAACAAAACTTGTACGGAGCTCACACATCACGTTTTTATTGTTGTAGAATTTGGTCACAAAATACGGTTTGCCATTCTTGTGCGGTCGTTTTTTAAGCGATTTTATTTATGTGCGATCTGTTTTATACGATTTTTCTCTAATATGTTCTAAATCTTTTTTATAAATATTTATGAAATTTACGAATATTTTTTTTTGTTTGGTTTATTTTATGTGATCCCAATCTACCGCACGAAAACAGGTTTGACTGTAAAGACTAATGTTTGTTGAATAGATATTTTGAAATAAGAACATCCAAAAATCAAATTGAAAGCACATTGATTTAATTTTCATCAGAAGACTAAAATTTGTGATAATCTTCATACATCGAAACAATTTAGGAATCGAATTTGTAGCTGTCCTATCTGGTGTGATCATAACTGGTTGAAAAAGAATGAAGAAAACAAAGAACTTATGAAAGCAAAGAATTGATAACGGAATATTGCCAAAGTTGGAGCTCCGTGGAAATTGAACTCACAATAAGATCGAAATAATGGTCTTTCACAGATCATTAAAAAAGAAATAACGTCCATTTTAATGAATACCACCATTGTTCATAGTTGTATGAAAGTAAGGCTAAAAAACTTATGAAATCTCACTCACTAAAATTATTTCAATGTAAATGGATTTTCTCGACGATTGTGCGAATGAAAAACACAATTGCTAATAATGTAAAGCTACATTTCTCTACTCAAACATAGATGGCTACAAACAAGCGTTGAAATATGTCTAATCAAAATGATGTCGAAAAGCGCTTTGAAAAAAATTCAAACCGTTATTAACAACCGTTATCTACATCATCAACATCATCATAGTAAATCACAGACCTCGGCTGCTGAATAGGCCTCTGCTGATGATTGTTACACCGAGCGGCTATAAGCCTGCATCCACCGATTGCTCAGGACCTTTCAGCTCATCGATCTACCTGGTCGGAGGTCGACCCACACTGCGTTTTCCGATTCGGGGTCACCACTCTAACACTTTAGGACCCCAAGCAAACAAATTTCCCCACCGGCGACTACTTCAGTGTCGCAATTCTTTGAGTTATATCATATTAGACATTAATATTCAATAATATAAATTCTTTGTAATAACTTAGTAAAATAGATAAGTTCCGGCCAATTCGCTCAGAGTTCAAGTTAAATTTTTGCAAACGTTTAGGTATTATTCACAAATAGAGTCAGGTTTCGTCGACTTTTCATCCCCTTTACACTTCATTCTTGATTCAGTATAAAATCACTGAATATCGAATATCTCATTGAATATCGAATATCTCACTGAATATCGAATATCGAATGAAATGCTCATAGATTATTTCATTGACCGGGTAGATGCGACTCGTAAGTAGAGCTAAGCCAGGCGCTGGCAGGAGCTAGATAATAGTCACCCATCTAGAGTTCAAGCGCACTCGACTTAGCTGAAATTGCTTTAATATATCACAACTTCGTTTCCGGGAGCACGTTAAAATCCCGACTGTGCATTTAGTGCTCATTCAATAATATATTGAGTTAAAGGGTTTTTGAAAGTCTGAACAACTACATACATACAGTCACGCCTTTTTCTCTGGTTTTCTGCCAGAGATACTGACCATTATACTACCGAAGAGTTAGGATAGGCAGAGATCATTTCTTTCCGCTTTCTACGATCGTTTAATGTTGCAAAGTAGCTATCCGTGGCCCACTTTTCACCCCCACGGGAAATGAGATGTGTCGAGTGGTGAACTACGACGTCACCATTTTATAAGATTCAAAATTTTAATTCCTCATTACGTTCCCACGAAAAGCAAGTGTAAAACTTGAACTACTGTGATACCATATTATCTACAGGTGATATTAAAAGACGTTGTATGGCTACATAACTATACTTATGATCACTTTTTGAGGAGAAGGCCTATGTCTAGTAGTGGTCTATTACAGAAAGGAAACAAAAAGAAAATTGTTTGTAATAAAACGGCAAAAGAGAAAAATGACCATATTATGTAAAGAATTAATGACGTCAAATCATAAGTTCTAGAAACAGCTATGCATCTATATAAGATCGAAAAAGTAATTCCTACTACAAAAAGAATTTAGTAAAGTAATAAAAAAAAAGTCAAATTTTTGGTGACAATTACACCAATAGCGAGTCCAACATCATCAGTCCATCATATCAGTCCACAGACGTACACTGCTGGACATAAGCTTCCTCTAATGATCGCCA
>WUAW01015444.1:22626-34713 GCA_017165845.1 Thaumetopoea pityocampa | reverse complement strand
ATACGGAGCGAGCATGCGAATGAAACTGAAATCACGGTTTTAACGAATGTGCGTTAAACGTTTGATTTAGATCCTTAATTCCCAAAGTGGTCCAGGTGGACCCCCAGGGATCCACGTGGGTCTACGTTGGCGTACGCAAATTTCCATAGTTAGATCTAATCTTCACATTTTTTGTCGAGTTTTGGGAACATGGTAGAAATGTAGCTACAGGGGGTCCACCGGAACCAGCTAAATTTTGAAAGTGGTCTATGAGAAAAAAATGTCTGGGTACCTCTGCTCTAGACGCCTATTTGTTACGTCTGAACAACGAAACCAACAAAACTGTAATTGGCAGAATTGTACCGAATTGATCAAATGCCATAAACCAAGAAAGAAGAAGAAGAAAGTATAAAATTAAGATCACAGTTCGTAACGCGGCGACGACAATAATCCAAAATAATAATAATAATAATAATAATAATAAGAATGAACATTCGCGAGTGAACTATCGTTGGGTGGGTCGCGAGCGGCGTCCTTGCTGGCCGGACGACGGTTTGTTTACATTTCGATACGTGAGGCGCCAATGATGGGACTATTTGAATCATTGATACCCCAAGTGGTCTGTATTGACCCCCAGGGGTCGACAATGACCTGCAAGCGGTCCACGCCAACTATCAAAAACACATTGAAGTTAACAAATTTACAAAAAAATTATATTAAGTACTCTTTGGGGGTCTACCCAAAAGTGAAAAACGTTAAGTGGCCTACAAGACAAAAAAGATTGAAGACCTCTTATTTAAATGAATATATCTAAGCAGCATGCTACACGGTTCTCTGTGCGCGTTCCAGGTAAACTGAGCGACAAGCGCGCGGTGTGCTACGTGACCAGCTGGGCGTTCTACCGGCGCGGCGACGGCAAGTTCGTACCCGAGAACATCGACTCGCGGCTCTGCACGCACGTCGTGTACGCGTACGCCTCCCTGTCTCCGGACGACCTGATCGCGAAGGAGTTCGACCCCTGGGCGGACATTACCAATAGTAAGTATTCAAGAATATATTAGAAGCCCAGAACATCTGCTGCCGTGGCGCTTGATAAATAATTAAATTTATTTGAGACAAATTAGTCCCATATAAAAATTGATTCACATACAAAAAATAAACATAATACATACATACGTACACTCACGCCGGTATCTCATAACGGTAAGCAGGGACCACAGTTTGCTACATACTACAATCCTGACACACCTCTCTCGCCTCATCCACATCGAGACATCTTCTCATACACTTGCGTCGATTAAGGGTGCTACGAACTGTTTGAAACAAGTTGTTGAAAGTTTAATACTAAAAATTAATACTACGAATTAATAATAATGAGCCTGTCTTTGAGTCGTTTGTTTGTTTGTCAGTATATGAACCGTGTAACAATTCTTAATGTACTGACAATCAAATCTATTCGCGAATACGATTAGAAAGTGTTAGCAATAATAAATGTATAATAATAAAATAATGTAATCTAATAAATAACTGTTTGTTGTGTGATATCTTCCCATGGATGCCAATCCATCTCTACCCGTGGATGCCAATCTATCTCTTCCAGTGGATGCAATGAAAACCAGCTAAGGGATGCACCATGATATCGGGGAGCACGTTATCCTGTTGTTCAATCAAAATCTACTGCGGTCTCCGAGACGCCTGCCAAGCGTGCAGATTATGGAAAATCCCCCCTTTTCCCAACCCAAGTCCAATAGTGGACTGCCACGGACCGATGATGATAATGATGTATGTTACCGGTATAATAATAGCGTCACTCGATGTCTCCCCTACAGTGACGCACACTCTTGTGTAATCGTCAATTCAAAGAATATGAACACCTGATCTCCAAGTTGCCCAGCACTGGTTATGGAAAACACCACTTTCTTGGAGGAGGTTCATATCCAACAACCAATTGATGATAATAAAACTCCGTATTTTGTGATAGTGATATCAGGAACTACTTTGTGCGAAAACTCTGTGCAAAATTACCACATAACTCTGTGCGAAATTAAAGTACAATTCGGATATTTTATGATGCGTTATCATTTCTTTCCTCAGATCTTTATCAGAGAGTGACATCCCTGAGGGATGTCAAAGTACTTCTCGGAATAGGAGGTTGGACGGATTCAGCCGGCGATAAATATTCAAGACTCGTATCTTCAGAGGCATCGCGTTCTAAATTTATTGAGAAACTGATACCGTTCTTGCGGTTCCACAACTTCAAAGGTCTCCATTTGGACTGGAATTATCCAGTTTGTTGGCAGAGTAACTGCAAGAAAGGTGCTAAGTCCGATAAAGCTAATTTCGCGACGTTTGTTCAGGTAATAAAAAAAATGTTTCTCTGTTACATTCACTCTCGCTTTACTAATGTTTATATTTTGTTATATATAATTTTACATAAATACGCACAGTACAATCGTACCACCATACTTAGCTATGAATCCTATTCATCCAAAGTTTGTCTGGAAGAGATCGCGTATTGCGATAAGGCCGTCCGATGTACACTTTCTGTTTAATGTTTATTATATTTGTGATATTCATTGTATTAGTGTGCAATAAAGAGCACCTTATTCTTTCTACCAGTATGCTCGGCTAGAGTGGGAGTCTGTTCTAGTCCGCAAGAGATACGGTTATAGGACGTATTAAAATGACCCCTACTAAGGACGTACGTGACTAAAACGTAGTTAGGGATCTCGCAGTTCTTTTTGTTGCTAAGTTGACATCCAGACCCCACTACGACTATTTAGTTGATAAAGCAAACAAGCCACTGGGCTTTATTACCTTTAGGGCATCCAAGCATTTTAAACAATCTAGAAGTTTAATCACCCTTTTTTATCGTTTAGTTCGTAGTATCTTAGAACATGCGTCTATTATATGGTCTCCGTTCTATGTAGTTCGTATTGACAAAATCGACAGGATTCAGTGTAGGTGTCTAAAGAGACCGTGTTACCGGCTAGACTTCTGTACCCGTCAGCTCTCCTACGATGAGTTGCTGCGGTAATTTAACTTAACAATTCTGTTACTGCGGCGACAACATATTGACCTGTTATATTTACATAAAAATTTTCGCACTCGAATTGATTGAACACGAGACACCTTGCGCGGAATCCACACATTTTTTCACTCAAGGTTTATAATAATAATACCTCCCACTACAATCCCGTTGTGAGGGCGTGTAGGTTTGACAATGAGGGTACTTCTACACACAAAACCGATCTCGATATCTTTGGCTCGCTGCTCTCTATTTATAAACGCGACACTAAGTCCGAGATGAAGGAACCTTAATCATCTTAACAATGCTTACTTATATAGTAACCTCCAACTCCATCTTGGTGTTTTAAACAGTATTACATGAAGTTTCTTTTTCGTTTATTAATTTAGTTACTTGTCAAGTTTGATCATCCCATGTACATTGTTTTTGGGTTATTGCCCAGATCAGAGGTTCCAAGACTTTTTTCTCATACCACCACTTTCAAAATTTAGCTGGTTCCGGTGGACCCCCTGCAGCTACATTTCTACCATATTCCCAAAACTCTACAAAAAATGTGAAGATTAGACCTAACTATGGAAATTTGCGTACGCCAACATAGACCCCAGTCGAGTCTCCCGTGAACCCCTGGCGGTCCACCTGGACCACTTTGGGAACTAAGGGCCTAGATTCTAAATTGGTATATTACATTTTGTTTTCTTTTTTGGTTGTAACCTGTATATGTACTTTAATAAATAAATAAACTACCGCATAATGTCATTCCCATATTCTCTAAAATTCCTGAGACATTTAACGTCATTCAGATACCAGCCGAGGCCCACTGTATTCCATGCCATCCAAAGTGGAAATGAATTAAGGCCGACATCCAAAAATTACTTACATTCTGCCATGATGATGTTATTTTCAGTTTTAATCACTATAAATCAGTACCATTACCAACATATCGATAAACTTTTAGGAATTATCGAAAGCCTTACACAGAGCTGGTATGGAGCTGGGTGTAGCTATTTCGGGCTACAAAGAAGTCATCGAGGCCGCGTACGATCTGCCGGTGATATCGAAGTCGGCGGACTTCCTCAGCACCATGACGTACGACTACCACGGCGGGTGGGAGCGCGCCGCTGCGCACCACACCCCCCTGGTGCCGTCGTCTACAGACACCCTGGCTTATTATTCCATTGTGAGTATACAGTATTTTTTGTGTAAGAGGTGGCAAACGGACAAACGGGTCACCTGATGGTAAGTGATCACCGCAATAACTATCCAAGTGATGACAGTGACATTTTAAATTGTTAAGCAACTAATTAAATATTTATTAAACAACTAATTTTCACAGTTATTTTTATTATACAATGATAGTTATAAAGAAATGGTGACAACACGAAATGCATTTAAACTTTGTTTTTTTTTTTAAATTGCTATAAGCTAGCACTTGACTGCAATCCCACCTGATGGTAAGTGGCGATGTAGCCTTAGGTGGTAGAGCGCACTAGCCTAGTAGAAACCTGTTCACTCTTTTCTTGAAAACGTCCACATTGTAATCACATTGTCCACATTATTTATCATTATAGAGGCTTTTAATCCTTTAGACTATGTCAGGCCCATTGTTATTGTATATCGTTGAAACTTATTTCTGTTATAATATTTAAAAAACTATCTCGGAGTCTTCATAGTTGAACTAGAATATTTTTCGAGAAAGTAACAAAATTGTTTTGCTATCTACTCTTTCAATGGGCTTGCATAAATGAGCGCGCGCCTAGAATCGACAAGTCATCAAATCAAATTTGTTAAACATTCTAAAATATTATTTTAATAAAATCCAGCACAAAACGTACCGCATTTTATTAAACTGCTGTCAGCATATGAATTGCTCGCGAGTACGGATGAGACGTGTGCGTATTCGCACAATTTCGCAGAATGAAAATCCGCTAATCTTCTTAATTTATTTATTTATCTTATTTTACACTTTATACATTTATACTATTATAAAATTGTTAAATGACAAATTTTTAAAAATTAAAGATATTTAAACATAAACTACTCACATCGACTAATCAAGGGCTTCTGAAACCAAATCCGTCGATGATTATGTGTTTGTTTGTTCGGACTTCACGCAAAAACCAGCGGGTAGATGTTGGTTAAACAGTTACAATTTTCAAGGTACTATTCCGACTTAAATACTACGACATGTTTCATCAAAATCAGCTCAGTAGAATTGAAGATACAACTTGATCCCTGTTTTAGTAGCCGCCGTTAAGGTAGGAGAGGTCAAGTAAATGCGGTTCTAAGGCTTTTTATATAAATCTTTGATTGTGTCGGGATTTCCCATGTAGCGGAAAATCGACATTCATGCGGGCGGAGCTGCGGGCAAAAGCTAGTTTTATATAAATCTATATGGTTGTGCCGGGATTTCCCATGTAGCGGAAAACCTTCATTCACGCGGGCGGGGCTACGGGCAAAAGCTACTCTTTCGATTTAAATACTGCAGCATATTTCATCAAAATCGGTTCAGTAGAATTGAAGATACAGCTTGATCCCTATTTTAGTAGCCGTCGTTAAGGTACGAGCGTTCAAGTAAAAGTGGTTCTTAAGCTTTTTATATATCATAAATCTATGATTGTGTTGGGATTTCCCATGTAGCGAAAAACCAACATTCACGCGGGCGGAGCCGCGGGCAAAAGCTATTTATACATGTAAAGACGAGTTATGTAAAGGCGGGTTTAATGCCAACATTTCTCTACCAGTCAACCTTTGGTTTGACTGTGTTTTCATTGTGTTCTGAGTTACGAATTCAGTTTATGAATTTAAGTTATCAAATGTATCATTATCCCAGGAATATGCCATTAAGGCGATGATAAGTGGAGGCGCTGATCCGAAGAAGCTGCTGCTTGGTTTGTCCTTCTACGGTCAATCGTTCAGATTAGCCGGCGCAGACGGGAACAAGGGTCCCGGAGCGCCCGCGGCGGGCCCGGGCGAGCCGGGCGAGTTCACCAAACAACCCGGGATGTTGGCGTACCACGAAATATGTTACAGAGGTTGGTGTTTCAACTGAGCCTGCGACAACACTGGCCCTACTGATTTTTATACATTTGATACAAATATTGTAGCCAACAGTGTTATTATTATTGAATTTAAAGATATTCTGTTTGAACACAGAATAAAAAATAAATATTCATAATACAACCATTCAGATTAAATATTTACAATATATTTGTGGTGCAAGTAGTTGCTATGTGGTAAAGTGCCCACAAGGCTGGCACCATTTCCTTGCTGAATAGCATTACTGATTTTTTGCGTTAGGTATATGCTAGCCCTCATATTTTTTTTATTTAAATTTGAGTTACTTCGACCAGTTTTTAGGGAATTTCCTCAAAAATTCAACGCCCACGGACACCAATTGAAAGGATTCAAATAAGTAACTCGAATTAATGTTACTATATTTGAACCCGTTCGCGGTATTCGACAGAATTCCCAGCACTGTTAGCTTTAACGAGTGTCTCTGAAAGGTGGTATCAGGTGCTGGTGTCAGGGTATCGGTGCAAGTGGCGTCCCATACCTGAGGGCATCCCATAAGCGTCATTCTAACCATCAATCCGTGAGACCGTTTGGCTAAGAAACAGCATCCATATTAACACAATTGCCAAGCATCTGACGGCCAAGAACACTGCCACGCTGCAGTGTTCGCAGCGCGCGTTGGTCAAAGTAGTTCGAAGGTACTTCACAATGGTGGTAATTCTGCTGTAACAGAAGTTAACTAAATTTAGTCTCTCTCTATCTTTTTCTAATGTCAAACATCAAAACGAGATAGCAACAATTTTAGCGAGTACGAACCTACATTTCAGTTGCGTTTTTGCGTATATTTAGTTGTCCTGTTTAAATTTGTTTGTAGTATTTAATTTTGACACGCCTAAATTAAATTTACTACACCAAAATTGATGGCCATCTCGTTTTAGCGTTTGGAAAAAGATAAGAAGAGCTAAATTTAGTTCAATTCTGTTACAGCAGAATTAGCACCAACGTCTTGAGGCGGCCACTTTGCTCTGCTTAATGGCGCAGCACTAACACAGTGTGGAGCCACACTGTGAAACCACTCGTCCACATGCCTCTCAAGCTTGCCACGGGGTGGCGTGCCCCACGACACATCCATGCGGACACGCAGGTTTTCTCACGAAGTTTTCCTTCTCCGTCGGATACATCGGTATCTATAATGTAGACCATACATGGCTTTGAAATAACCCACTGGTACGGGACCGGGATCGAACCTACAACCTGTTTGATCGCGAGTCGTGTCTAGCGCCGTTACACCACTAATGTACTTATTGATAATTTAATATATTATTGTTATATTATTGATATTTTATCTAACAATTATGACCTAACTAAACTGTTTATTTAATACATAAATATTGTGACAAAATGATGTACTAATTTATGGCTGTTTTCAGCCATTTTAAGTCTATAGAATATACTATGGAACAAAATGCTAGCTCGTCATATCATGAACATTTTCAATTTATACTGAAAATTAACTACCTATTTATTATATAATCTGTAATATTAACACACAGTTGTCTTAGGAGTTATTTTGATTGTCTAGTAAAGAATTTGAGGTGGAAGACTGGACGACAAGAGAACGCGGGACCTTACGCGTACTCGGACAACCAGTGGGCCGGCTACGACGACCCGAAGTCAATCACTGAAAAGGTGAGGTGCACTAATACCTTGTCGTCCCTATAAAAAGTCTTCACGAAAAATCTTCAGTACTCTATCATAGACTAGGTGTTGCGCGTTGCTCCGCTCACGTGCACTTCCTATCTACTCGAAAACCCATTTCCGTATTGCCTTAAACTTATTTTTATTTTTTTTATTAGGACAGCCAAAGTATGATTACATCAATGTTAATTATAAATATTATTAATTAATATACTTGATGAATGCATCAAACAATTCGACACCTCCACACATCGTAACTCATTTTTTTTTTCGCATATCGTGGTAGATAAGTTTTTATTAATTAAAATAAAATATAATATATAATAGTTTTCTTTTACAACTTTAAAATGGAGAAAATAGTGCTCCTGAAAACATTAGGTAGAGACGCTTTTCTTGAACTTTATGTGAATTTTTAACTTTAAAAACTTACTCTAAAAACAGAAAAGTGAGTTATAATCTCGTATAATATAATGCATGGAATTGTCGAATTAAACGCTTCTTGTTCTTAACTAGTTAACAATGATGTTACGACCCTTGCGTAGGTCGAGTGGGCTCTGAGCCAGGGGTTGGGCGGTGTGACCGCGTGGGCGATCGACTTGGACGACTTCAGCAATCGATGCTGTGGCGAGCCGTTCCCGCTGCTGCGAGCCGCCGGGCGAGCACTGGGCCGGGCCACGCCGCAGCCGCCTTCCACGCCTTGCGAACGACCCCCCGAGCCGATCACTCCAGCGCCACCGACCACCACCACTGTGGAGTCTGATGGTGAGGGAGCTACGCTTCTGAATAACCTTACATTACAATATGATAATCACATTTGATAACATAATTACATTTGTTAATTAAAACTTATTGAAGATAAAATATATTACAAAAAGGTTCATAAGGAACTATCCGTATGTCCGGTGAGGTTTAACGTCAGAAATATCTCGGGAACTATTGGACTATTCTCGAATGCTGAGATTTCAGGTAAGCTTTTCTGCCCATGCCTTTGTTACCCAAATAAGTTGATATGTAACCCCTTTAGAGGATAAATTTTCAAAAATCTTTTTTTTTTTAGTGCTCACCTACATTATACGTGTAAGGAACTGCTGTGCTAAATTTCATGGTTTTAGACCCACCGGATTACCCTCTACGTAAACTACCAGTCACTGTCAGTGTTAATTTTATCAGTAGATTGTATCATGTAGTTAATTATTTAAACGAGTAAGTACAAATTGCCATGAAGTCCTCCTCTAATATTGCGGATATTTCTGAAGGTCTCGTCCATCCTGAAACGCTATGCATTCTTTCATTACGAGTTTCTTGGAAAAAGTAGTGCAGTAGTTTCTCCTTGTTTTCTGCACCGCAGTAATGAATACTGCCGTCCGGCGACACCACATTGGTGTCGTGCATAAAGTATTGCTCATCGGCTGGCGAGACCACATTGGTGTCACGCGCTATGTATTGCTCAACGGTCAAAGATCATGTATCTACTCTTGAGCAAAACTCGGAGACCGCTAATACATCGTGTGCACACATCGTGATGCGATGGACAGACTTTCCGGTCAAATAATTAAATAATCAGAATACCCTGCTGTTGATGTCTGACATCCAGACTGAGTGACTTATTGGCTCTGGACCCCCTGACTCTCTAACTGCATGTCGACTTATATCTTTAAAGGGGTTGATTACCATAATCTCGATAATAGGTTACTACTCAACATGACTGGGTTTGCTTCGAGTAAGCTAAGAGTGGAGTTGGCGGAGAAACGCTAAAGAACTGCTCTTGACTTGCAGTCATCATCCGTGACATCATCAACCCTGAACTGCGAAAACAGTCTAATAAAATAACTTCGAGTACCTACCTTACGCAGACACTGTCATTAGCTATGGCTCTTTGATATACGGCAGGTTCAGCTGGCGGTGGCCACGACCACCATCAGACATCTACATGGCCCACCTGGAGTCAGCCGACCACTCCGAGCACCACGCAGACCTGGTGGCCCACGGCCACCACCACAACGACCACCACCACGACACGACCCACTTCCACCACCACGAAGCGGACGACTACTACTAAACCGCCTAAACCTGATGTTGGTAAGTTTTCATAGATATATTGGCCGCCTTCACCTGTGGCACATCATCATCCATATCCGTCCCCACCACAGGGGCACGGACCTCCCCTGATCAGGAGGGAATTACGCTGGCTTAATGCGTGTTGGTTCTTAAGTTGTGATAATTCTACAACCCGTAACTACAGCCCCTGTATTAAAAACAGAGGTCAAACTCCATTATTACATTTAAAACGCATTTTTAATTACAGCCTAGAGACGGAGAAGGGGTCCTGATGATGTGAACCCCTTTACTTATCTTATAAGTAATACGCTCTTTACTTATAAGTAATACGCCCTTTACTTATCTTATAAGTAATACGCTCTTTACTTATAAGTAATACGCCCTTTACTTATCTTATAAGTAATACGCCCTTTACTTATCTTATAAGTAATACCCCGTTTACTTATAAGTAATATTAGTAATATCATCACATCATCACTAGCCCGTAGAAGTCCACTGATGGACATGGCCCTTCTCCTCCGCGTATAACGGGCGTCTTGGCGATCGCAGTGCAGTTTAACAGAATAATAGCATGACGCTGCTGTCTGTTCCTTATCCCGGTGCATCCGTTTGCTGATTCTCAGAACATACACGGGAAGACACGAAGTGACGCTATTATAATGCCGGCGCCACATAGCAACAATATTATTAGTATTCATCCCCGGTCCATATTCGTCCCCACTAGAGGGGCACTGATCAGGAGGCGGATTAAGCCGTAGTCTACCACGCTGGCCTAGTGCGGGGTGGTAAACTTCACACACCTATACAGTGGTGCAAGTTTCCTCATGCAGTTTTTTTTCTCCGTTGAGTACATTGGTGTCTACAATGTAGACCGTACATGAATTAGAAATAAGAGGTACGGAACCGGGATCGAACCCGCGATCTTTCGATCGTCAGTCGTGTCTATGACGACTACATCACCAATGTAGTTATTATTAATATTAGCATTTTATTGTTATTATTAGTATTAGCAATAATTAATTAGTAATATATTCTGTGCTAATCACATAGATCGGAATTAACCATTGCTTCCGATTTCTGTGGTGCCAGTATTAAATTTGGACCGCGTTATTAAAGCGGCGCGATTTTTCCAAAAAACCTTGTATGCGCGTGACAGGCAGCATAGAAGGCTCGTCGTGCAAGGCGGGCGAGTACCGCGCCGCGCCTGGTGACTGCGAGGGGTACCTGCAGTGCGAGGGCGGCCAGTGGCGCAAGCACCGCTGCGCGCCCGGGCTGCACTGGGCCAGCGCCGTCAACCGCTGCGACTGGCCCAGCTTCGCCAAGTGCACAGGTACTCCATACATACACACAGTCACGCATTTTCCCTGGCTCTCCGGCGGGGAATCGAACCCCGATCGCCCATGTGACAGGCGGGTATACTGACCACTATACTACCGAAGAATTGGGGTAGGCAGAAACCACGTCTTTCCACTTGGTACGATCGTTTGATGTAGTGACTATCCGTAACCCACTTTTTGCCCCCGCGGAGAACGAGACGTATTGGGTAGAGAACCACGACGCCGTTATTTTATAAGGTCCAAAAGTGTTAAAGTTCCTCATTGCGTTCCTCACGAAAAGCAGGGGTAAAACAGGTCCACTCAATGCATGCTCGCATGCTTGGATAAGGCTTTGAAATGTGTTTCAGAACAAAACAACCACGCAATAAGCGGTAATTCTATTTCCTCGATTGCAGACGGATTGATAGATGTTACATGTATGTCATCATCACATCAGCCCACAGACGTCCACTGCTGGACATAGGCCTCCTCTAATAATCGACACACTGAGCGGCTATGAGCCGCCTGCATCCACTGATTTCCCGCGATCTTCACCAGTCATAGGTCCACCACCTAGTCGAGGGTCAACCCGCACTATGTTTTCCGGTTCGGGGTCGCCAATTTAGGATCCCAACGTTCATCCCATCCCATCCCATCATCGACTGCCACTTCAGCTTTACAATCCTTTGAGCCACATCGACAACTCTAGTTCATCATTATCTCATCACGGTTCACATCTCGCAGGGACATGTACATGTACCCATAACACCCACTCGGGTTAATTTCGGAAAATATCCACAGACGGAAGTACATCTATTCTGCATGAAGTACAAATGTAGAAAAAGTTATATTTGGTTATATTAAAATAGGTCACATTATTTGCTGCATAAGTTTTAGGGCAGACATTCACTTTGGCGTTGTATAGGTTAATAGAATAGAATAGAATAGAATATACTTTATTGCACACACATTTACATGGAATAAACAATTATCACA
>WUAW01015444.1:0-15543 GCA_017165845.1 Thaumetopoea pityocampa | reverse complement strand
TTATATTTCAGCTGATAGGATAATGATCACGAATGAAAATAATATCTTTGTATGCAGCATTATTATTGTGCTCTATGGAGCCGGTACAGCATCACTCCATCTCTTACCGACGTGAGCGCTGTAACAACCAGCTAAGGGATGTGTCAGGCTAACGGGCGACAGCGTTATTCTGATATTCAATCTAAATCTACTGCAATCTCCAAGCTGGGTGCCAAGCCTGGAGACTATGGCCTTCTTTTTAAAGAAGAGGCTCATGTCCAACAATGGCCTTCCAAGGGCTGAAAGTGGTAAGATAATGACGCAGCATCACGGACCACTGATATTTCGGAATCGCTTTACTTTTCCTAAAGGCCGGCAGGTGCGCACCTGCAATCCCTCTAGTACTGCGGGTGACTATGTGCAGCGGTAAGCACTTACCCTCGGGAGACCCGCTTGCCAATTTATCCTCTCTTATATATAAAAAAAAATATTTCAAATAGTATTTTAAACCATACAAATATACATATATTTTATTTTATATGCAATCAGCCCGTCCTAATAATATTTTAATATTATTAGACGTGTTGTCTGCTCGCCAGGGTTGCAGCACAGGCACGTACCATTCGCATCCGAAATGTGAAAAGTTCTACGTGTGCGTGAACGGCATGCTGGTGACGCAGAGCTGCGCCCCCGGCCTGGTGTGGCGCCCGGACCGCTCGCACTGCGACTTCCCGACCGCGGCCTCCTGCACCGACAAGCGACTGGGCGCCTCCACGCCCATAATGGACGCCTCCAACTCGCAGTCCACTATGCTGCAGACCAACAAAGAGCCGAGTTAGTGTACATATCGCTGTCGTTGCCTTTTATCCCACTTGTTATCTACGTATCCATACTGTTATAAAATTGTTAAATGTCAAATTTTGTAAATCAAATATGTATATTTAAAATAACTACTCAGACCGACTAATTAAGAGCTTCTGCAACCAAATCCGTCGATGATTGTTTGTTTGTTTTTTCGAGCTTCACGCAAAAACCAGCAGGTGTATTCTGGTCAAACTGTTAGTCTTAGAGGTACTATTCCGACTTAAATACTGCGGCATGTTTCAACAAAATCTGTCCAGTAGAATTGAAGATACTGTTTGATCCCTTTTTTAGTAGCTGCCCTTAAGGTACGAGACCTCAAGTAAAAGTAGTTTCAAGGTCTTTATATAAATTTGATTGTTTCGAAATTTACCATGTAGCGGAAAATCGACATTCACGCGGGCGTAGCCGCGGGCAAAAGCTAGTAATTATATAATTAGCTGTTTCCCGCTGCTCCGCTCACGTGCACTTCCTATCTACTCGAAAACCCTCCCGCGCGTGCGCCATAGTTTCTTCATAATCGTATTGCTTTCCGACTTGCTAGACAAACATTGTGATAACTCGGCTAATATGCGTGATATAAATTTAATTTATAGCCTATAGCACTCTGGAATAATCAATTCTTGCCAATAAAAAAAATTTAGTATTGAATCATTAGTTCCGGAGATTACACACTTACGGACAAATTTTACTTCTTTATAATATTCGTATTGATATGTACATATATTATTGAAAAAAAATTCTAGAATCTCAAATATTTTCAGAGTACTGTGAAAGCGGTTCTTACGCACCGATGCCAACTGACTGCACGCGTTATCTGCACTGTTTGTTCGGCAAATTTGAGGAGTTCGCCTGCAGTGCCGGCCTGCACTGGAATCAGGTGATAAGAATATTAGTAATTACTAGTTTCAATCAATACAAAATACCCAGTAGGTACCTACTATATCGCTTACAATCATTTTACAGGATGCACAAATTTGCGATTGGCCTAAAAATTCCAAATGCAAACGCAATGGTAAACCAACCACAATCGTCGCGGCAACTACTGCTAAACCAGTGGCTATGCATCCAACCCCAGAACCCTCAAGACCTGACGGAGAAGATGAAACTGAACTGCACGTACCACATCCGATATCATCGAAACCAATATATAAACCTTCTGGTGGTACATTAACCGACGCTGCGTCCAAACCGGCTCTTTTAAACTGTGGGTTTTGTAAATAACTTAAAAATCTTATGTAAATAATATGTTCCTATTTCGTGACAATAAAGTAATTTTTAGTATATAAGAGTAATTAATACCTATTGATAAACCTATTTTTCAGCTCGTTATAAACTCGTTTGCTATTACACGAACTGGTCCTGGTATCGTCCCGGTATTGGGAAATATAATCCAGAGGACATTGATCCGACTCTTTGCACACACATCATTTATGGATTCGCTGTGTTAGGCTCTGATGGCCTTATTATGGCACACGATTCGTGGGCGGATTATGATAACAGTAAGACCTTTTATTTTTCATATGGAATCAAAAGAAACACTAAAATATTTTGAGCTTAAATGTCGTATCCATTCTTTTTCAGGATTCTATGAACGTGTAGTTGAATTTAAACGATATGGCATTAAAGTATCTCTCGCTATTGGTGGTTGGAATGATTCGGCTGGCGACAAATACTCCAAATTAGTGAACGACCCGGCTGCCCGTGCCCGTTTCGTCACCCATACTGTGCAATTTATTGAGAAATATGGCTTCGACGGCTTGGATCTCGACTGGGAGTATCCCAAATGTTGGCAGGTCAGAGCCGTCACTTTCACTTCAATATAATTACGTATAAACTTTAATGTCAATTGCATTCCTCTCATCGGTCACATTGTTTTAGGTCGATTGTTCTAAAGGCCCTGACTCCGATAAAGTTGCCTTTGCCGACTTTGTGCGTGAATTATCAGCTGTGTTTAAGCCCAAAGGTCTACTTTTATCTGCTGCTGTGTCGCCTAGCAAGATGGTCATAGACGCTGGTTACGATGTGCCAGTACTAGCTAGACACTTGGATTGGATAGCTGTTATGACGTACGATTACCATGGACAATGGGATAAAAAAACTGGCCATGTAGCGCCGTTGTACTATCACCCTGAAGACGACAATACCTACTTCAACGCGGTTGGTTAACATATTCTAATAAATTGAAGCACTTAACTTTTCTTGAAAATCCAATAGAAATGTTTTCAAATCATTATCCTTTATTATAGAATTATACCATGCATTACTGGATGGAGAAGGGCGCACCGTCTTCTAAACTAATTATGGGTATGCCGATGTACGGACAGACGTTCACCTTAGGTGTAGATAATGACACGCCACAAGAGCTTGTCTCTAACACGGGTGCAACCGGTCTGAACACTCCTGCCATCACTGGTGGACAAGCTGGAGAATATACACGAGCCAAAGGCTTCTTGTCGTATTACGAAGTAAGTTTAGTCATTATCAGCTTAAACCAAAATGTTTCGAATAAATTTTGTTTTTCATCCGTAAAGGGTGTCCTTTTGTGTATCCCATGGTTCATTAGTTCAAGTTTCTTTTATTTATTTTTCTTTTTTACCTACAAATACGTAAATACTTATTTTTTTAGATTTGTGATCGTATCAGATACGGTGGATGGAAGGTTATGAAAGATCCCCTGCAGAGAATGGGTCCATATGCATATAAAGGTGATCAATGGGTATCTTTCGATGATGTTGATATTATCAAAAAGAAAGTTAACTTCATCAAATCTCTGGACCTCGCTGGTGGTATGGTCTGGGCTCTTGATCTTGACGACTTCAGAAACAGGTAAAATATTGTTTTAAAATAGAAAGTTCTTTAGTGTAAAACATTGTTACTTTTTCACTGAACTTTCTTTTAAACTTTTAGGTGTGGTCAAGGAAAACATCCTCTTATGAATGCAATTAAAAACGGTTTGCTTGATCCTAACGTTGAAGAAGATAATATGCTATCGGATCCACTGGTGGAACCTCCGAACGAAATTGACGATGACGATATCCAAGTCCGCCCAGTGACGAAGCCACCCAGCTATCCCATGAAACCAACCACACACATGGAGTCCGTTACATATACAACAACAAATAGACCGACAGCCATTGTTAGCAGCAGTTCTGAGGAACGTTACAGAGTCGTCTGCTATTATACTAATTGGGCTTGGTACAGGTAACTAATATTTTTTCAATTTAAGCTTCAGAACTAAAAGCAGATAAAATATTATTTAAAGTTAAACACCAAGAATAACTGCTTTTACTACATATTATGAGTGTAATCATTGAATACATGACCAGCCTCTCATAGAATGACACAACGTTTTATTACATGGGAAAGATATATTCTTTAAGTTCTAGTTAAGAATTTTATAATTTTTTAGTAAATTTATAATTTTGTTTTAGGTATTAAATTTCTTCTGGCATTTCGCAGGTCTTTTCTTTCTTTTAAAAATTGATCATAGATGAATATCTGATCCATCATTGAAGTACCGTCTAGTACTTGGTGGTTTAACCTTTGTTTTCACCTACAACATGGCAGAAATATCTCATATTTCTATAGTATTCCTTCTCTGAAATTGCGATAAACTTCAAGAATTTATAATTTGGCTGTATAGTCAAATAGTAAATTTGATGCAGTTCATCTCATGCTTAACCATTGGAGCTCGTCCAGATTCAATTCCCGAGCGGAGGTTTCTGGTTGAAAGATTTCATCATATAGAGATTCATCTTCCCCATAAATTCCGCCAGATTTTGACTATTTCAGTTACGCTGCATTATACCAAAGTTCCCAAATAATTACCACTTAATTTCTCAAGCTTTGCTTTAAAATCCCCCATCACAACAACATAGTGGGTTTTGGCTCTTAATATGATATATCTTTATACATGGCCTTTACCTCATCATCTGAGTGTGTCAATGCGTAATCAGGCTGATCTTTAATGTAGAGATTATGTTAATTAGTTTAAAGGTGAACACCGGCATGATTATGAATCAAACACATTCAATTACAGACCCGGCCCTGGCAAGTTCACGCCGGGTGACATCGACCCTTCGCTGTGTACGCACATTGTGTACGCCTTCGCCGTCCTCGACAGGACTCGCCTCACGATCAAACCCCACGACATCTGGTTGGATATAGAAAACAGTGAGTATTTTATTTAAATGTTAAAGATTTCTCATTTCAATTTACGAAATTATAAATTGTGTTTTTTTTTTACAGAATTTTACGAGAAAGTGGTGGCTCTGAAGAGTAAAGGGGTTAAAGTAGTGTTGGGATTGGGAGGCTGGGACGACTCCGCCAGCGACAAGTACTCGCGCATGGTGAACAGTCCCTCTGCCAGACGGAAGTTCATAGTACACGCCCTCGATTTCATTGAACAATACGAATTTGACGGACTGGACCTCGACTGGGAGTATCCGAAATGCTGGCAGGTGAGTACACGTTATATACTGGTTTTTATATGTACTTAGTCTTCATCTTTTACTTTATGGCATTGAGTTCATGGGCTCCCATAAGTTGTTTCACATATTTTACGATTCCTACCAACATCTCGGGTAGAAAGATGGAGATACCAAAAGTCAAAATTAAATCTCTCAGTTTATTCCATAAATGTTTAACGTAAACCAAATCTCTTCTACACGCTTTCAGGTTAACTGTGAAAAAGGACCAAGTTCTGACAAACAGGGTTTCGCTAATTTGGTAAAAGAACTGCGTGCTGCATTTAAGCCTCGCGGCTTACTTCTGTCTGCCGCTGTGTCGGCAAGCAAGCGAGTCATTGATGCTGGTAATAAATTTAATTATCAATCTTTATAAAACATATGGCGTCACACCATTTCTTTCCGTGGGTGTTGTGACAACCAGCTAAGGGATGTGCCAGGATAATGGTCAGCAGCATTATCTTCATCATTGGATCATCATATCAGCCCACAGACGTCCACTGCTGGTCATAGCATTTTCCAACGCCACATCGAGCGGCTATGAGCCGCCTGCTTTGAGGAGGCTCATGTGGAGTGGATTCCCAAGGATTGATAGTGTGTTGATAAAACGTTTACAGAATCTAATTTAATATTAACTACTGCGCTACTACTAAGTGTTTATTAGGCATTAAATACTTGACTCATATTCTCCACTAAATTGTCTAAGTATTCTAAGTCACATAACTTTAGATTTTTTTTTGTATATCTATCTGTTTTATGTATCTACCTTGGTTTTAGGATACGATGTGCCGACACTGTCCAAAAATCTTGACTGGATTTCTTTGATGACTTACGATTACCATGGACAGTGGGATAAGAAAACGGGCCACCTGTCCCCAATGTACGCCCGTGAAGAGGACTCCGACAAGACTTTGAACACGGTATGCTAATAATACAGACCAAAAAAGAAGCCGTTATATCTTAAATACGTGTGGAATTTAGTATATGTGTAAAATTTTTCGAGTTATTTGACCCACTAAAACACTTTCTACCTAAGAATACCCAATGTTGATTTTATGAGTAAATTGTACTGGGAAGACGTTTATCCATATCGTGAGAGCAGTTCATATCTATCTATTACTATTATAAAATTGTTCAATATCAAATTTTCAAAATTCACAAAAGACTAATTAAGGGCTTCTGAAACCAAATCCATCGATGTTTGTTTGTTCGGACGCGCACACGCTGTCGAGTGTTGTGGGTTCGATCCCCACACGGGACAATAACTTTGTGTAATCCACAAATTATTGTTCTGAGTCTGAGTGTTCTTTTTGTCCATTATTTGAATGTTTGTAAAGTCCCCGCGATACAGGAATTAATCCTAATGCGGGAGTTGTCTTAAAAAATACGAAAAATAAAACAAATGAAAATTTGTAATACATTTAATGCACCGTTTCATTTTCGTAATATTTTTAGAACTTCACGGTACACTACTGGATCGAAAAGGGAGCCGCGCCAGAGAAGTTGATCTTAGGGGTACCATTTTATGGACAATCGTTCTCGTTAGTGGAGAATGCTGGAAACGGCCTCGGAGTGGAAACCTACGCCGGTGGAGAGGCCGGCGACGAGACCAGAGCTAGAGGCTTCTTGTCATTCTATGAGGTAAATTATAGAATTTGTCATCCTTTCCCATTTCCTATCCCCTTTTCACCGTCGCACTACTAGGCGGGCTATCACCCCTACCTCATAGACATCCAGTATTTCCGTCCGATTACAATGTAGATATCTTTGAGACAAGAGTGAATAGGTTTTTATTAAGCTAGTACGTTTTACCACCCTTGATTACGTCGCCACTTATCATCAGGTGAGATTATAGTCATGTACTAGTTTATATGGTAAAAAAAAAATTTTGATGATTATTCTTCTTCACATACTGATTCTTCTTTATACCATTAAAGAAGAATTTCTTTATACCATTGATAAAAATCAGGGTCTGCTGTTACTGCAAGAGATTTGCCTATGGTGCGGGTTAAAATGACCAACTACAGTGTGACTTCGACCTGTAATCCTCACAACATTGCGATCGAGGGGGTCGCCAAGGGGGGAAACGAAAGAACGATTGCCCCCCCCCCTATAGATTAAAAAATGTAGCTAAATGCAAAGAAAAGAAATCACTCACTTAACTTGCATGATCGATCAAGCAAGTCTCGCACGTTGAAACTCATGCCGCCGCCATTCATGTGCTTTTGACTGTATTTAAAATTCATACTTTTCCCATCCTCCTAGCTATATCAACTTGCTCCCCCCCCCCCCCCTCCAGTCCATCGGCTGGCGACGCTGTTGCTGGCTATGACCAGTTTTCAAACATCAGTCGAGATACACTGTGTTACGTCCCAACCGAAACATGGAAATCAGATCTGAACGAGGTGTTATTGCAGTCGCGAACACTGTTCAGTGCTGCGGATGACTCGAACACCTATATTGATCATTATTAACTAGTGATGTACCCTTAATATTTATTAATAGCACATTTTCTACCAAATTTTAATAACAACGTCTAAGGTGAGGTCTTACCTCATCACCATAAAGCAAGATATTTAATAGTGTGCCATGAATGAAGTGACTAGCGGAAAGTAACTTATGTAAAAAATATACTTATATACGACAGTCAATCGTGGGTATGGCACAAGAAGAACGAAAGTCGCGTGAATGCGGTGGAAATACGTTCCCTGCGGAGTATCTGTGGAGTCACCCTGAGTGATCGGTTGAGGAATAGCGTGATAAGGGATCGGTGTAAGTGGAAGTATGATGTGGTGACAAGGAGCGAGAAAAAAATGCTCCAATGGTTTGATCATTTAAAAAGAATGAGTGAGATTCGATTGACGAAACGAATATACCGGGAAAATGTGAGTGGAGGTGTCGAATGTGGCCGCCCAGGAACTTACTGGATAAAATCTGGAAGCTTACCTGGATAAAATCAACAACTTGCTTCAAAAAGGTCAAGTTCGTAGCACCTTTAATCGATGAAAGTGTATGAAAACATGTATGGATGTAGATGAGGCGAGAGAGGCGTGTTAGAATCGTAATATGTGGCAAACTGTGGTCTCTGCCTACCCTTATGGGATACCGGCATGAGCGTATGTATGTATATGTGGGTAGACCAATAGATAAAGCGAGTATTTTTGCTTTTACCACTAATCTGCTATTACCTGAGCTGAACTAAGTCAGATCATTTCACATAGTTCAGAAGACCATCAATAGAAGTTGACAACAGGGGAAAGCATTTTTTTGTGTTTTTAAATCTTTCGCTCCGTTGGTATTTCAACTTGCAACTTTTTATCCAGATTTGCGACCGAATCAGAGTAAGCGGCTGGAGAGTGGCGCGGGATCCAGGCGGTCGAATAGGCCCCTACGCAACCCTCGAAGACCAGTGGGTATCCTTCGACGACGACTTCATGGTGCGCCATAAGGCTGAATACGTCCGTGCTATGGGGCTCGGGGGCAGTATGGTGTGGGCACTTGATCTTGATGACTTCAGTGGCCGGTACTGTGGATGCGGCAAGTCGCCACTGCTGAATACCATTAACTTTGTGTTACGAAAAGGCGTTGAACCGCCGCGATGCTCGCTTGAGGAGAGTAAGTTGTTATTAATACATTTTGCTTTACACCATTCATACTGCAAGATATATAGATCTTATCTCAACAAATTAATACGGGCCAAGCGAAGTTGATGTCCCAATAAGTACATTAATTTCTGCAGTCCATTCTGGGGCCCAAAGGTATTGTCTTTGTTAGAACCCTATTTTATTTTTTTATATCTATTGTCCGTATATTTTGCTATAAACGTCCTTGGCATTAAGTCTGCTTTTACATATATTATATACCTAGCTGTGCCCGCGACTTCGTCCGCGTGGGCATTCGGTAACAGCGAAATTATACATAAATTATTTTCTCCGATCTTAATAAGAATGAATAATAAATGATAGATAGATCAAACAAACACCAAATGTTAGAGGAAGCTTGCTACAGTGCAACAGTATTCAGCATTCAAATCGTTTCTGAGAGTAGCGTGCACAAACGCACAGACAACCAGAAAAACAGAGACAAAATTTCTAAAAACTATATTTTCTTCATATAAACTTGCGGTCATCGTTTTAAGAAAAACAGACAGTTTTAACTAAATCGACCGAAGCGCGTTTCTAGAATATCGCGTATTATTTCAATTAACTTGTTATAATTTTATTGTTTGTGGACCGATTGGAATGAAACAATCACTAAATGTTATGGGAAGCTTGCCACAATGCAACAGTGAAAACCGCATTCAGATCGGTTCAGCCGTTTCTGAGATTAGCGTGCACAAACGCACAGACAAACAGACAAAATTTCTAAAAACTATATTTTTGGCTCCGATAACATAACTACAACCTGTATGGATAGTTTTTTTGAAAAAAATATTCATTGTACAGACACGGCTCGTCTACGATTTTATTATATGCATAGATGTACGAAACGTAAATAAATAAATATTGCCCAGAATATAAAAATTGTCATATGATAATGTATTCTGAATAGTTCAAGGTCCAGACTCTGAACCTGCACCAATACCTGACATCCCCAATGATCTTGAAATTGAAAAAGAGCCAGATGATATCCCCGTTATAGTGCCAGAAGCTGCGCCGGAGCCTGAAATAGACACCGACTCAAACACTGGTGTAAGTTAATATTATAATACGATTAAGAAAAATGTAGAGGAGATACATTTTAATTCCACTTGCAAGTGGATAGTGTTACTGCAGAATTACCAATTCTGCTGTAACAGAACTAAATATAGTCCCTCCCTATCTTTTTCTAATGTCAAATGCCAAAACGAAATAGCTACTACAAGTACATATTAGCTATATTAGTGCTGTCAGTTTTGTTTAGACACGTCAAAATTGAGAGATTTAGACACGACCTCGGAACATGCTGACTAAAGATACGTAACAAGGCAACATTTTTTGTACCGTTTAACAGAAATGTAGGTTGGTACTCGCTAAAAATATTTGCTATCTCGTTTTGGAGTTTGGCATTAGAATAAGATAGGGAGAGTCTAAATTTAGCTTAAGTTGTGTTGCATCAGAATTGATACCATTAAACATATAACTTCTTAAAATTTTCGTCCCAATTCAAGATTATTTTATCAGTAACTGCTATTAATAAATTTATAAAGCATTTAAATTCTGCACCTCAGAGGTGCAGAACATGAAGTGCCAAAACGTAAATTTTAAACTTAATATTTACTGAGCTTCAATACCGGCTTATTATTTATTTTAATATCTTATATCATTAAGTATTTCTTTGCTTCAACATCACAGGACTTCATATTTGTACCACGAAATAGAAACAACTTTTACAATTCTATTATAATGTACTTACGTATGTGCAATAAACTAAATTTTGAAAAAAGTGGAGTTAATATTGTCTGGTAATACTTTTGAAGTACAAAATTACAAAATAGTTATGAGATTCGAACTACATTAAAAATATATACAAGTAAAAAATTTAATGTCATTCTGGACGTAGTTCTAAACTTATCTCGATTACTAAATAAAAAATAATAAATAAAATAAACATGTATCTCCCCCCCCCCCCCCATTTTTAAGCCGAGGCCCGTGTTCAAAAATAGTTTTCCACAAGCTAATGATAATAATCTTAGTTGAAAAAATTAGTTGGACAGGCTTCGGCAGCCATTTTTGAATTCATCCTAATAATCGTTAGAAGGTAGGTACACAAAATTGACTTAAAAGTGTTTTTACAGAGTTCCAATGTTGAGGGTACGACTTGCACGGGAAACGTGTTCAGAGCAGACGACAGAGACTGCAGCAAGTACTATTTATGTCTCAACGGCCATTGGATGGAGCTCGCGTGCCCAGAACCTTTGCATTGGTACAAGGTCAGTTCTACATACATACGTAATACAGTCACGCCTTCTTCCCTGATGGGGAATAGAACACCGGTCTCCCACGTGACAGGCGGGAATGCTGATAAGTATACCACCAAAGAACTGGGGTAGGCAAAGACCACTTTTTTCCACTTGCTACGCTCGTTTAATGTAGCAAAATGTCTATCCGTAGCCCACTTTTCGCCCCTGCGTGAAGAGACGTGTCAGGCGGCGAACCACTGCGCCAATTCAGGAGGTCAGTTCTGTCTGTATAAGGACATATGGGATACAAGGCCAGAACCCGTGGCCTGAGGAGGCCTCTACGCGTCATATTTTTGAAGTCCGACAACAGTATATTCCCGTGAACTTACCACCAAAACAGTAATCAATACACTTTTTGATTTGTTTAAATCAAGCCCAAATACCCGATAAGTCAGTATAGATAAATACATTCTGTTGATTTTTTGCTGCCTAAAAGGGGCCCAAAGCTATGTTCTTGAGAGCCCCTTCATGAGGCGGCTCTGGAAAAGATAATATTAAATCTACACACAATATCATAAACAGGTAATGTTTGTAAATTTATTTATGGCGGGTAATCACTGGAACGACTGCTTCGATCCCAAAAATGTTTCTCTGTTAAAAGTCTAAGCTATCCGTGAGTGCTACAGGCTACGTTTTATTTTGATAAGGTTACTCATTAATACAATATTTATAAATCAGGTCTGACAATTGACTTATGCGACTTGGCGAACGGGTTGGATTAAAGTTAACATAATGTATGTTCAAACGTAGGTCTGCAGTGGATTTATCAAAGAGTTCATTCACGACGTTATAAAAGTTTGTGAGTAAATGTTTTTATTACTTCCTTACGCTTTAACGGCTCAATGTATTGGAGTAAAATTTGGAATAGGATATTCTATATCAGAGGTCCCCAGACTTTTTTTCTCATAGACCACTTTCAAAATTTAGCTGGTTCCGGTGGACCCATTGCAGCTACATTTCTACCATATTCCCAAAACTCGACAAAAAATGTGAAGATTAGATCTAACTATGGAAATTTGCGTACGCCAACGTAGGCTTTCGTTGAGTCTCCCATGGACCCCTGGGGGTCCACCTGGACCATTTTGGGAACTAAGGTTCCAAAAGGAGTAATAAATTTCCGATATAACGTATAGAAATCTTCTATTTCAATGTAACAAAAATAATATTAATATCAGGGAGAATGTTTTATGATACCCAGAACCACTGCGACTGGCCGGAGAAGGCGCGTTGCAGAACGAAGGCAGCGCTGAGGATTGCAGGCCAGGCGCCCGAAGAGACGGAAGCAGAAAAGCCAATTGTCGGGTGTTATTTCACCAACTGGGCGTACTACAGGTACCTTGAATCGTACTTTAAAACAGTATACATATATACATACAATCACACCTTTTTCCTTGGCACTCCGGCGGGGAATCAAACCCTGGTCTCTCGCGTGACAGGCGGGGATACTGACCACTATAGTTAAAGAATCGGGGTAGGCAGATACCACTTCTTTCCACTTGCTATAAACAAAGTGGCTATCCGTAACCCACTTTTCGCTCCGGCGGGAAACGAGCCGTGTCGGGTGACGAATCACGACGCCACCATTTTTATAAAATTCAAAAAATAAAACAACATTAAAGTAAATACAGTAACAGTAAAGTATATCGGCTGTAAACTTTCAAATAGATCTGATTTTCTACCACTTCTCTTTTTGCCCAATATTGTACACATACACTCACGCCCAGAATCCCGTAAGGGTAGGCAGAGACCTCAGTTCACCACATACTACGATCTGAGAAACCTCTCTCGCCTCATTCATATATCTTTTCATACACTTTTGTCGATTAAGGATGTTACGGTACTTGGCCTTTTTGAAGCAGTTGTTAATTTGAACGAAGTATGTGTTTCCTGGGCGCCCTCTCCCGACACTTAGACTATACAGTAGATTTTGATGAACAGCAGGAGGATAACGGCGCTGCCCATTGTCCTGATGCACCCCTCAGCTGGTACTCTCAGCAACCACTGGGAGAGATGGAGTGACTATCATTATGCCGACGCCACACAATAATATATATAATTTCATTCTTGTGTAAATATCAAGAAAATATACTTCGAACATTATCAAACATAGCTCAAATATGTACGAATCTCACATCAGATCACTGCATCGTACGTGTACTACTAAATAATAATTAAAACTGTTGACTACGGTTAAATGTCTAAACTTGACTTCGAAATAAACGCGTAAACTATGCTGATCTGTTTTAACTTTTTCTTATTCAAGTGGTAATTCAACATTAAGTTGTATTAACTAAAAAAAACTAAAGTCATCAAACAACAGTGCATAAAGTCCTTCGTCGGATGTGTTCGAAGATCTCTTCACCACGACGCTACCAATGTCTCGAGACAATTTTGACTGATATTTGAAAGATTTGAAAGATAAAATAAAAAAACTACTCAGATCGACTAATTAAGGACTTCTGAAACCAAATCCATCGATGTTTGCTTGTTTGTTCGGGCTTCACGCAAAAATCAGCAGGGTAGATTTTGGTCAAACTATTAGTCTTAAAGGTACTATTCTGAGTTAAATACTGCGGTATGTTTCATGCAGAGTGTACGATAAAATCTAAAATGGGTGTTCTCAAAGTAAGTAACCATCCATTACATAGGTAGTACATATAAAGAGTTTCTGATTCTAGGCCAGGCAAAGGCAGTTTTGGACCGGAACAAGTAGACTCGTCTCTCTGCACGCACATAATTTACGCGTGGGCACACCTGGATGGAGATTCCTACAAATTGGTTCCTGGTAATCCTGAACTGGACATTGATAATGGTATGTTTATGAACGATACGCAACGGTTTTAAAATTTAAAACCGTTGCTTAGACGCTTATTCCACTTATTGCTTAATTTGTTAAAAATTAAAAAAAAAATCAATTTACTAAACCAAATATTTCGTTTTAGATTTCTTTGGAAAAATAACTGAACTGCGCCAAACGGGAGTGAAGGTGATCATCGGAGTTGGTGGCTTGTCGGATTCAGAAGATGAAAAGTGGAGTCGAATGGTGTCGAGCTCGGAAAACAGAAAGACATTTGTTGAGTCGGTCTTCAAATTTGTACAACGATGGAAGTTTGATGGCGTGCAAATAGCGTGGCAATATCCTTCGTGTAAAGAGGTAGGTGCATAAAGGCAAGCATATTTTCAGTGACTAGTTTTCAAAACAATGGATTTCAGTCTACTGTTTAGCAAACCTAATAAAATTTTGATTATGTGAGCATACAAGATATTCGTATCAATTCAGATGTAACACAACTTAAACTAAATTTAGACTCTCCCTATCTTCTTCTAATGCCAAACACCAAAACGAGACAGCAAACATTTTTAGCGAGTACCAATCTAAATACCTGTTATACTGTACAAAAAAAAATTGTGTTTTTGCGTATTTTTAGTCGGTATGTTCTGAGATCATGTCTAAATCTCTTAATTTTGTCGTGTCTAAACAAAACTGACAGCAACAAATTTGTAGCTACCCCCTTTTGGCGTTGGACATTAGAAAAAGATGGGGAGAGTTTAAATTTTAGTTAAGTTCTGTTACAACAGAATTACCACCATAATTTGTCCGGAATCCCAAACTAATATTTATAAACACTACTTGATTTCAGACACCTTGCTCAAATGATCCAGCAAAAATCACGGAAAGAGACAACTTCGGCCAATTATTATCAGAACTATCGAATACTCTTCGCGCCTACGACTTGGAGTTATCAGCGATGGTATCAGCCAACCCAGAAATAGCCGCTCAAGCGTACAAGCCCCACATTCTGACCGCTGAAGTGGACTGGATCGCTGTTGCTGCCAACGACTACTACTGGTCATCGAGTGGAACCACAGCCTATTTGATGCCATTCGATACTAGAAAAGCTGGAGGGAACAGCTTTGTAAGTAACTTTCTCTCATATCTAACTGCTAAAATCTCTAACTATAAGATTATCAGAGTACCTGCCTATATGACATACATATTCGTGTTTTAGATAAATGTACATTGCTACATTCATCATCATCATCAGCCCGAGGAAGTCCACTGCTGGGCGTGGGCCTCCGTCTTAAAAGCCCCACACCTCGCAGGCGTCTCGGAGATCGCAATAAAATTTGATTGAATAACAGGACAACGCTGTTGCCCATCATTTTGAGAAATCCTTTAGCTGCTTCTGACAGCATCCACGGAAATGGATAAAGTGACTCTATTATTACGCCAGCACCAGACAACATAGCTGCCATATTATGTTTATATATATATATATATATATATATATA
>WUAW01015439.1:78596-89014 GCA_017165845.1 Thaumetopoea pityocampa | reverse complement strand
CGATTATCTCACCTCTCAAACGTTCACGTCTAGCCTGCGAGGTTTATTTAATTACGTTTGATGTCAAAAAGTTTAAATCGCTACCGATTAGAGAACATTAGTGATCATTACGAACATTTTTTTTGTTCTTTATAAATTGGTTTACACCAAAATGCTCACCTTTGTGTGTGTAATATAAATATCATCTGGTAGTATGAATACATTTAAAATATTGATTTATGTCTCGCTGATTAATAATGACATATTTATTTTATAATTTTTAGTATAGATCTAGTTGAACAGTACAATTTTTTCGTAGTCAATTCATTCTTTAATCGGCAATTTTTTTTCCTGTAAGTAAATATGCTGTAGTGAAGGTCGGAGCCGAGTGTAAAGCTAGTATAGTAATACATAATTCACGCAGCGTATATTATCACTGCCAGATGTCTTCCAGTTACCATGAGAATCATCAGGAAACGTCGATCCAATCCGATGACTAACTACGCCTTGTTTATTTGTTTTATCGTTTATGAGCAAACGTTGTCGAACGAACACTTTACGATTATGCGGCTAATGCTGTTTTATTGCGTTTTTTTACTGTCCGTTCAGAAACGGTTGAAATATCACGATAATACAATTTATATCGAATGAATATCATCATAATTATCACTCTATGATGTCACTAACAGACATGAGCATCCTCTTTAAAAAGGAGAGATTTGAAATATCTCCACGGTTATCAGGCTTCTTGTAGATCGCAGTAGATTTTGATTGAATAACAAGTTAACCCTTAGCTATTTTTAGCACAGTATCAACTAGAAGAGATGTATTAACGCGTACATGAGTGTGTGTTTAAAGAGGGCGTCTCATACATCAGATTTCATGATTAGACGTGTACTTATTGTGCCCTATCTTGAGTATGACGAAACTTGTAAAAACAATTCTCTACTGCCAAGAAGAGTGCAACTGTTTTACTTCATTGAATCACCCTGTCTTTGTTTATTAACGGCGTAAGGTATTTTGTGTATTTAAGCAGTAATAATCTAGTGATATGACTATGCACTACCAAGTCTTAGATCTCGTGTTGCAATCCAAGCCACTTTTTAGTCTCCACCTCTGACTTTTCAAAATCACTACTCGTTTCAAACGGCGAAGGAAAACAACGTGAGGAAATCATTTCTCGTTTCAAACGGTGAAAAAAAAACATAATGAAAAAAACACCTCAATCTCTGTGAGAGATTTTCTCGACAGCGAGTGAAGTCTGCTAACCAGCACTAGGCCAGCGTGTGGTAGACTGTAGCATCGTCCCTCTCATTCTGGAAGGAGAATGGTGCCCCACAATATATATATATTAGATGGGTTGATGTTGGTGATGAAGATATTCAATTCAATTCATTTATTATTTACTTAACGTAGATACTAAGAACAATTATATAATTATAGGTATTATGATAACAAAAAAAAATTGATGGTGATCAATACGAAATTCATGTAACTTTTATTAAGAAATTAATAGAAACAAAAGTTTATAGTAGCCGCGACAGCTAAAAACATGTAAAATTGAAGGGAAGGCATAGTTAAAGGTCAATCAGCACCGCATTAGTTAAGTCGTTCGAACAGTGGAGATTTGGCGCTTGAAAATTTATCGCGCACTGGTCATCCACCTTTATAGTATCTATCTTATTCTTTGTCGTCTATATTCCCCACCTGTATTTCCAACGTCAGTATTTTCTCCACATGTATCTTTTCTATTTTTATCTTCTCTATTTGTATTTTATACCTTTGCCACGCCTGTTTTAATTCTCTGTATTATCTTCTGATATATTTTTCCCGACTGTACTAAAATATGATACCTAACTATTCTACTCTGCCAATTACCTCACGGCTTGTTTATTTGAACAAAAACATTATATCAATTTTGAATAATGTAAACAGTATCCTCTCAATCGACTACCACACGCATCAAACCTATTTTTCTTTCATTACGAATCGAAAACAAAACGATTCCCGAACATAATAATTTTGAAACGCCGAATCGGCGCGCGTCATAAAATCAATCATTTCCAATCTAACGTTGTACAGAGATATGAGAAATTTTTACATTTGCCCTCCCACAGTCTAAACGGGATCGGTTTTAGCTTAAAAATAGACATTTTGAGTGGTTTCAATCGAGATAAGTTATATTGATGTGTTTCAAGCAGACAGACGGCTAATACTTTTACGGTTACCCATCATATTTCGTGGTGTCGGTAATTGTGTTATAATCCCGGAATGTATTTTAAGAATCACTCGTGTTCTTTATGTTATGTTTTAGATTTATGGGGCGGTTTTAGTTTTAAACGTTCAATGAATGAATGAGACCGAAATTATAATTTAGTCTAGTTTTAAAATTAATGTTTCGATAGTTAAATATGAAAATTCGAAATTAGTATTTGTATTTTTAATGTAAAATAAAACCTAATCAGAGTTCTTATTTCAAAGAACAAAATGATAAATAGATATGTCATAAAGCGTTTACGTGTTCTGATTTCAAATTCTCCGAATATAAGAGACAAATTGACAGCGCTTTAAGTGCTTACCGCTATTATTAATTATTTTATTATTTATTTAGAGGTCCTCAAACTTTTTATCTTGTAATGTTTTTCACTTTTTACTAATATGAAATTTTTGCAAATTTATTAACTTCAAATGTGTTTTTGACAGTTGGTGTGGACCCCTTGTATGTCATCGTCGACCCTTGGGGGTCGATATAAACCACTTTGGGTATCAATGATTTAAACTGTAGTCTTTTTCACATGGTATGAATACAACCCTGTATTCGTACCGTGTGAATAAGATTTGATTAATTTTAATTTGATTAATTCCATTTCACACTTGTATTTCCAAACAATTAAAAACAGGTAATAGAGAAAATAAATCTGAGTTAACAGATAAACAAAAAATCTGTTTTAACTTGTAATTCATATCACAACCCGCAATAGGCCATAGGTGGTAGACTAGTTCGTGCCCCTGTAGTGATGACTAATATGGAGTGGGGATGATGGGATGGTGATTGTTTACAATTCTCCGTAATTATTCAAACTTAGCGTGAATTGGAACGGTTGTGTTATAGAGACTGGACATGTTTAATAAAATTGATAAGATCGTCTGATGATTTTTAAATTATAATAACAATTATTAATAGAGTATAGAAAAAAAACCAAAATTATTGTTCCATATCACTAGGAAAGGGCAATCGGACTAGTGTTATGGATTCGCAAATATATTCGTGAATTATTCACGTGAATAACGAATCAAGTGATTCGTCAGGCTATTTCGTTTGTATATAAAATATACGATGAATAAATATTTAAATACAATTGATAACTTTTTTCTTAAACTTGAATTTATTTTTATTATAAATTATTTCAATAAGGAATTTTGGCGGTAACGCGAGTGCAGTGAAGCATCACTCGAAATTTTACGTTTTATATTAGTTCATTGTGATGTTTAATATATAAATTTGGTGTTGTTTTGTGTATTGATCGGTTTAATATTAGTTTGTTGTAACGTTTGATGTGTAAATTTGGTGTTGTTTTGTATGGCAGTCATCAATAATCGTGAACAATCTTGATATTTTAGAATTTAACTGTGTAAAATTGCAAAGTGATCATATTTTTTTCAATGCAATAAGTTTGCGGAAATTTTCACCCAGTCGACGTGGTAATCGTCGAGTTGACGTCAAAACTCCGAAGAAGCAATAATATAAGATACACATTTATTTGTTTGTGAAAGTTTTATAAATACGTCAGACAAGGTTGTATGCGGTTGGATCCCATTGTCTTCCCTTTTAAAGGGAAAACTTGAAAAAGAAAATTCGATATTATATATAATTGACTTTCCTTCATTAGTTTTGGCGGCAACCCGAGTGAAGCGTCACTTGAAGTTTTATTTTAAGGTTTTATATTAGTTTATTGTGATGTTTAATAAATTTCGTGTTGTTTTGTGTATCAATCATCAATACTATTGAACAATATTGAAACATTGGAAATAAAACTGTGAGTAACATAGCAAATGTGACCGTATGTTTTCAAGACAATAGTCTTGCGGAAATTTGCCTGGTCAAAGTAGTTTCGTCGGATCAACTTTAAAACTTCTAAGAAGCAATAAAATGTGACACACAATTATATAACTTCAAAAATACATACACTCGACACTGGCAGAAATGGCGCAAACTCGTAGCCGATTGCCGCTATGAAAAATAGAAGAAGATTTTTTTTTCGTTGGATTTTTTAATATCATTACCTACCACATCTTGCTTTAGGAACTTCAACTTTTGAATGTTTCATACCAGTGATATTAAAAAAATACACGGCCTATTTCCACTAACAATATGGGATAATGAAACGAGATAGAGCAGTTCCTAACGCAAGTAGTTAAGAGATTAATAGAGAAATCATTAACTGACATATATTGTTTTTATACGTCATCATCAGATCAGCCCACAGACGTCCACTGCTGGACATAACCTCACTCTAAAATGTACCACACCTTTGAGCCGTCTACATCCATTGCATCTATCTGACGACTAATTGGTTCACGGGCAGTAACCCTATTTTCTGTGCCAATTAGTCCCAGGTTCGAATCTTGGTAGGGACAAACTTTGTGTGATGAGCACGAATGTTGTTTGTACTCGAGTCATGAATGTTTATTTATATAGTCAAACCTCTTTTTGTGAGGTCCTTTTTGTGCGATTCGTTTTTTTGCGATTTTTCTGTAAAATTTTGTAAAAAATTTTTGTTATAAATATTTATAAAATGTCTGAATATATTTTTTACGTGTTGTTACTGTCATGCGGTTGTAATCTACGGCACATTTGGCGCTAGATGAATGTGTGTGTACAAATTGTGTCTACAATATTATAATATTGCCTGTTTAATTAATTAGCCCATCAGCCCACCTAGGCGAGGATCGACCCACACNAAATTAGTCCCAGGTTCGAATCTTGGTAGGGACAAACTTTGTGTGATGAGCACGAATGTTGTTTGTACTCGAGTCATGAATGTTTATTTATATAGTCAAACCTGTTTTTGTGAGGTCCTTTTTGTGCGATTCGTTTTTTTGCGATTTTTCTGTAAAATTTTGTAAAAATTTTTTGTTATAAATATTTATAAAATGTCTGAATATATTTTTTACGTGTTGTTACTGTCATGCGGTTGTAATCTACGGCACATTTGGCGCTAGATGAATGTGTGTGTACAAATTGTGCCTACAATATTATAATATTGCCTGTTTAATTAATTAGCCCATCAGCCCACCTAGGCGAGGATCGACCCACACCACATTTCCTGTTCGAGGTCGTCAATACTACTTTGAGGATACACGTTAGCCTTAGTATTGCCCAATAAACAGTCTTGGTGCCAAGCAGTTGGCAGAGGTAGATACGATACCCAGAATGGAGATAGCCTATGAATCATTATTATCACCGTCTGATAGCGAAGTCGTAGGTTTTAGCTATTACAGTTCTATATACGAACTGAACAGCCGTACTTGGTCACTTGATAAGAGCAGAACCTAGTTCGATATGTAGTTATTAAGTCTCGAAAGACTTGCGAGACTTGGGGTAAATGTAAAACTGGGTATGATATACTGGTGCAAGACCAAGACTGCATGAGTCTCGCATCCGTCTCGTGTAGGAAGCACTACTAAAAACTAATTTGCTGGTGCAAGACGAAGATTAAGCGATTCTTACGACGATCTTAAGGCGACACTAGTCAGGTTCCTAGAGTATAATCTGATTTATAGAAATAAAAGATAAACTAGATAATAAATACAAGATAGATTAAACCGCTTTAGAAAAATGATTTATGTCAGTGGTCGGCAACGTACGAACTCTGGGTCACCGAGTGACCGATTTGGTAATTTCAATTGACTCGCTTTAGTTCCGAAAATAAAGTGTAATATATAAAAATCAAAAAGATTTGGAAAATATGGAAATATCTCTGACCAATACGTCTCTTTAATGCTCACATTTTGGTTGATTTTGACCCGCGGCCAAAAAAGGTTGTCGAACTCCGGTTTACGTTAACCCCTTAGTTCCCAAAGTGGTCCAGGTGGACCCCCAGGGGTCCACGGGAGACTCGACGGGGGTCTACGTTGGCGTACGCAAATTTTCATAGCTAGATCTAATCTTCACATTTTTTGTCGAGTTTTGGGAATATGGTAGAAATTTAGCTGTAGGGGATCCACCGGAACCAGCTAAATTTTGAAAGTGGTCTATGAGCAAAAAAGTCTGGGAGCCCCTGATTCAACTGATGAGATGGATGTAAATATAATAGGGTAAAATGTATAATGATTGGCATTTTATTATATATAAATATTTCGTCTTAATTTGTTTATCTATAATTAAATTAGAAGTCATAAATTCATAAATCCAAGCTAATATGTTTCTATAGAATATATATTCTCAGATAAAAATAGATTATTAATGTTATGAAAGTATTTTTAATTAAAAGTAAATAAAACATAAAAATGTGTCTAAAGAACACTCGTTGGCACATAACGTTCAGTGATTATCACATAAGTATCACTTAATATTAATTATAGTTAACATTTAGGCATATTAATTTGCTACAACAACATATTTTAATTATAAATTAAAACAATATTCAATTTATTCATTTCGTTGAACAGTTCCCCTTTAGCATTTTGTTTTACTGTTTCTTTCTTAATGGACGCTTTAAAAATCAAAGTATCGATGACTAATGATATGCTAATAATAGTACCATAGATATTTATATTTATAGGAGACTAGCTTTTGCCTGCGGCTCTGCCTTTGTGAATGTCGATTTTACGTTACATAGGAAATCCCGAATTCTAAAAAGCCTTAGAACCATTTTTACTTGAGCTTTCGTATCTTAACGGCTGCTACTAAAACAGGGATCAAGCGGTGTCTTGAATTCTACTGGGCTGCTGAAAAATACTGCAGTATTTAATTCGGAATAGTACCTTTAAGATTATAACAGTTTGACTAAAATCCGCCAGCTGGTTTTTGCGTGAAGCTTAAAAAACAATCATCGACTGATTTGGTTTCAGAAGCCCTTAATTAGTCGATTTAAGTAATTCGTTTTAAATATCCTTGATTTCCAGAATTTGGCATTTAACAATTTTATAATAGTATAGACAGATATTGTTAAATAATAATTGACTTCTTAAAGCCCGTGAGTACTTTATAAAGCACGTCAACAAAACTCAAAGTCACAGTTAAAGCCCGTGTTTATCGTTACAATAGCGGGCGTGGTCCTCAAGCTAGCAGCGAATAATTACACCTCCCCTCCCACTCTTCTAGGGTCTAGCGCCTGCCCCCTCATCTTCATTGAGCATTGTCTCAAGGTGTGACCTCACGAAGGTACGCACTAATATTTTAAGTAAATTGACATTAATTTGAACATTTGCTTTGAAAGGCAAAGAAACAATAATAATTACTGTTGCAACACTGTTCGTAATTATATTGGCCTATATTATCTGTGTATAAGAAAGGATTCCTTTTCAGTTTTTAACAGTTGTCGTATCTAATAAGTAATGATAGATATAACTAAAAAGACGATGTAATATTTTTCGCAAATTAACAAAAAAAAAAAACGAATATCAACTACACATTCCATTTTCAAATCGTCTAGTGAATAAATATTTTAAAAATTCCATAATCGAACAACTGGCCACGGACATTAGCATACCACAATCTATTATTTTTCATCAACGTATTTATATTGAAGGAATGCATAGGGTTGCCAGTTCAGAATATTTCCCTTAACTTAGGTGAACAAAAATAGAAAAAAGAATAATTTAACCACTAATTAATTTCTATTAAATAAGATTTTTTATATTAAATTTATATTCAATTTTTCTTCTTGTTTTTATTTTATTCTGACCTAAATCAGAGTACTATAGCAGGGGCCTTATCTGTGAAGTAGGTTTAGATGATGGACTACCATCTGATATCACCACCTTAAACACCAACCCACAAACACAGTTATGACCAATGTCATTTTACATCAATTGAGACCCATTGTTTTTCGTGTCTTTTGAAACATAAAGTCTATCATCATCATCAGCCCATGGAAGTCCAGTGCTGGACATGGGCCTCCTCCTTAAGCAGGAACTTGCTATAATCTCCACGCTTGGCAGGTGCCTTGGAGATCGCAGTAGATTGTAATCGATGAACAGGATAACGCTGCTGTCCATTATAATGGCACATTACTTAGGTAGTTCTTACACCATCCACGGAAAAACATGCAGAAAAGATGCACGCTATTATTACGTCAGCATTACACAGCGAAAAATTATATAGGTACAATATATAATTTTTCGCTGAAATGAAATGAAATATATTTATTTGCATGAAACATAGTATACAGAAGCTGTTTCAAAAAAATAACGAGAAGCAGTATGTTCTGTTCTGATTTTAATATTCTGAACACACTGATCTAGTCCCAAATTAGGATTCCCTATATTTTGAGTATTAGACAACGATATACATACTTAATAAATACAATACAGAAATAGATAACGTCTTTGACTCGGATTCAAACATTTGTGGTCATCAAACAAAGTTTGTTTCTATAAGGTTTCGAACCCGGGACTCATTGACACAGATAGCAGGGTCACTGGTACTATACCAATCAGTCGTCAAATATAAACATATTGGTAAAAAACTAAATTTAGTCCCTCCCTATCTTTTTCTAATGTCAAACGCCAAAACAAGATAGCAAGCCTTTATAGCGAGTATCAATCCACGTTTCAGTCAAGCTGTTCAAACGGTTGCGTTTTTGCGTATCTTTAATTCGTATGTTCCGAGACCGCATCTAAATCTTTTAATTTTGACGTTTCTAAACGAAACTGACAGCATCAAAATTATAACTATCTCGTTTTGGCATTTGACACTAGAAAAAGATAGGGAGGGACTAAATTTAGTTTTGATACAACAGAATCAGCACCATTTTGTGGTAGCCCTAGCAGCACGCTGGCCACCCCGCGCGGACGAGTGCGCATACGCGGTGTGGCGCGTGCCGGGTCCTAGCATTCTCAATACGTTGCTTACGTAACGCGATCCGAGGCGTACGCGTGCGGAATCGCAACCGTAGCCGATTTCTCTATCACACCTTTCATACCAGTCTCAGCGTGACAGTACAATGGCTAGACGATTTATTGGACGTTTAAAAATTGTCTAGACGTGAATTTTGTCGAAAGTTTATTACTTTTTTTTTAATTGTAAACGTTACCCAAAGGCATGCAGGAAGTCAATATTATTTTTATTCCAGTGCTATTACAAAACCGTCTCCATCCAAAATGTATAAAATTAGTAATAAATACAGCTAATTTATTTATAAAAAAATATTTTTCCAAATAGTTCCTTTTAATTTCATTACTGGTATTCTTAAAGTGCATTAGTAAGTAGTCTAGTGCTGGATACGACTAACGATCGAGAGACCGTGGGTTCGATTCTGGTCCCGTATCACTGAGTTATTTATAATTTATTTACGGTTTACATTGTAGACATCAATGTACTCGACGGAAAAGCAAAACTTCGTGAANTTGTGGGTTCGATTCTGGTCCCGTATCACTGAATTATTTATAATTTATTTACGGTTTACATTGTAGACATCAATGTACTCGACGGAAAAGCAAAACTTCGTGAAGAAATCTGTATGACCGCATGGGTGTGTGAAGTCTACCAACCCGCATTAGGCCAGCCTACGGCCTAATACCCCTTCTGATCCATGCAGCTGCTATGTCAAAAAATATGGACTAGGGATGAATTTCACTAACCGAGTGGCGCTACCATTTTGACCAATGTTGTCAAGATTATGAAAACTAATTATGTAAACGAATACTTACCGTGTAATGTAATGTTCGTTTTAAAGATTTTAAGGATTTATTGAAATATTTGACAGTTACAAGCCAAAATCAACGGCGATGTTTATTCATGCTGCTGACATTTGTCTTGAAACTAGTAAATCAATTTTAATAATATAAATAAGAATCTAAAAAGAGTACATTGAGAATTACTAAACGAAATTGAATTCTTATCTGGAATCCGTCATTCTTAAATATAAGTGTAGCAATTGAAAAAGGAAACGAACAAGTTCATATTACGGCGCGTTCCAAATTCGAATGTATTCATATATCGAATCCTCTGAGATGGATTATGACGGGCGCGAGCTCTGGATACATCTCGATATAACATAAATCATATTGTTTTTTTAATTTCTCATAGGCAACGTAATATAATGTGTATACTAAAAAGAAACCATAGACAAAGGATACTAATTTACATTGGCGAATATATTATTAAACGTCATACTTCATATTCATTATAACACGATGAAGTATTTATTTTTCCCTTCACACACAATAGTATAAAAGCTGGAGATTGACATTGGCTACTTTCTAACCCGTAG
>WUAW01015439.1:56393-69620 GCA_017165845.1 Thaumetopoea pityocampa | reverse complement strand
CCGACATTCACGCGGGCGGAGCCGCGGGCAAAAGCTAGTATTGTATAAGAATATAATTACGGACACATTTTTTTTAACACACGTATATCTAGTCCCAAGCTAGGATTCCCCGTTTCCTGGGTATTAGATAACGATGTACACACTTATATAGATAAATACAATACATAAATAGATAAATAGGTCCATGACTCGGATACAAACATTTATATTCACCACAGAAAGTTTGTCCCTACCAGGATTTGAACTCGGGACTCATTGGCACAGAAAACAGGACTATTAGCCACTGTATCAATCAGTCGTCAATCATTGAAAATAAATAATAGAAAAGATGTATGAATTTGAATGAGGCGAAAGTGCTTGGAGTCTCTCTGTTGGATAAAATTCGAACTAACAAAGTACTAAGGCTACCGACATAGCCGCTCGAATAAGCAAGCTGAAGTGGCAGTGGGATGGTCACATTTGACGCAGAGCCGACAATTATTGGAGCATGCGGGTTCTGCAGTGGAGACCGCGTTTGGGCAAACGTAGTGCGGGACACCCCCCTACTAGATGGAGCGACGGTCTGAGGAAAGTGACTGGCAGCTACTGGATGCGTGCAGCCGAAGATCGGGCTGAGTGTGCGCTTTTGGCCCATTGGCTCCAACGCCAACGTTAAATGCCACAAGCTGATAATGGTGATTTATTTATTGATTCTTATTGTACACAAACATGTAAATACATTTGTAAATAGAGAACAAAGATGTACAAAGGCGAGCTTAACTCAAAACTGAGTTTCCTTCCAGCAAACCTTAGTGTGCAAAAGTATTTGAGACTATAAGGAGAATAGGATCCAGTGTACTAGGTACAGAAGCATACACAAACATACTTATACAAATACCAAAACATACTAAAATACTAAATGATGATAAAAGAAGCGAGTCAAAAATACATATGCAGCGAGCTATAGTCCCTACCAACCCCCAAACTATACCGGGGTGATGTATATGTATGTATATGTATTTTTATTTTCTGATACTGAAAAGACGGATTTACACAAAAGAATCCTGAATCACATTAGTTACTGATAAATCCATATTCAATTAGAATCACATTAAAAATAATTACTCCCATTTAATATCGCAAATTAAAAGCTGTCCAATAAATAAAATGCTTATTTATAATCTCAAAAGGCTAATATTGCCCCTATATGGAGTGGATTCCATGTGATGGACAGACAGACAGCCAACAGTTTACTACCTTATATGGATGGAATACTCTCTTAAGATACGAACGCCTCTAATGGGTTTTTGTAAAAGTAATGTAATGTCATGTTATCTGATCAGAAAGAAGATTAATTAGAAAAATAATATCGAAGATTTCTGTTCAAAATGGATTTGTTATTGTGATGTCGTGCATACCGACAGGAAAGCAATTTGTATGTCGTGTTTGAAGGAACAGGCATCTAGCCTGATGATAATAAGTGGTAGCTGTCATATATAATAATAATAATAATATTCTGGAAACTTCCACACACACATTAATCTAGACCCAAATTAGGATTCCCTCTATCTTGGGTACTAGACGATGGCATACATACTTATATAGATAAATACGTCCATCACTCGGGTACAAACATTTGTGCTTATCACACAGTTTGTCCATACCAGGATTCGAACCCGGGACTCACTGACAAACGCAAGGTCAGTGTCACTGTGCAAATCAGTCGTCAAAAGAAAAAATATATATAAAAATCCGCAAAAGATTTGAGAAAGGTTAATATATAAATTGTTACAATGTAGTTGCATTCTTACTCCGGAACTATCTCTCTCTCTGTCTCTTTCTCTTTTTCTCTCTTTCTCTCTAAACTTAGCATCACTTCGATTTTTGCGTCTTAGGGAATTTTTAAGGTGAGTTAAAATAACCGATTGCTGACTGATATCGAACCAACTCGTCGATAACTAGCCTCTGAAGACTCTAGGTGAGACTGTTTTATGTACCTTCCAAGATACGGAAAAGCTTATACGAAAATTAGATGAGAATGGTTAATCCATGTTACACTGGGACATGAGAGCTGAATGTTTAATACAAAGATCGGCTCGGAAACTAACCATTGACTACGCTCTCCCTTTAGTTATATTGAAAAATTAATAAAGTATAATAATTCAGAATTAGTTGGCAATATATTTTTCTTTTCAACCCGCACTAGGCCAGCATGGTAGAGTACGGCTTAATCCCCCTCCTGATTAGGGGAGATCCATGCCCTTGTAGTGGGGACGAATATTTACTGGAGATGATACTTTATTTTTGGAATTTTCCCGAGAGAAAAGTCCATTACGAGGAAATCGTCATAGAAAATAGGGACTCATGTAGCTTAAGTGAATTGTAAGGTTGAAGCGGCAGTGGGCTGGGCGCATAGTTCGCAGGACCGATAGATGGGTCTTAAGTGCTAGGTTGGTGACCCTTGACCGGAAAACATTGAAGTTTGGGTCAACTCCCGACTAGGTGTACAGATGACCTAATTAAAGACGTGGGCAATCGGTGGATGCAGACGGTTCATAACCACTAATTAGAGGAGGTTTATATCCAGCAGTGGTGATCTGTGGGCTGATGTGATAATAGTGATGATGATAATACTTTTTTTAAATATAAAATTGAATCGCTATATAAACTTTGAATCGCTCTATTCTCAATTTGATATAATGATAGTAATTCTGTTATAACAGAACTTAAATAAATTTAGACTCTCCCTCTCTTTTTCTAATGTCAAACGTCATAAGGAGATAGCTACAATTTTGGTGCTGTCAGTTTAGATATNNNNATGATGATAATACTTTTTTTAAATATAAAATTGAATCGCTATATAAACTTTGAATCGCTCTATTCTCAATTCGATATAATGATAGTAATTCTGTTATAACAGAACTTAAATAAATTTAGACTCTCCCTCTCTTTTTCTAATGTCAAACGTCATAAGGAGATAGCTACAATTTTGGTGCTGTCAGTTTAGATACATAAAAATTAAGAGATTTAGACGCGATCTCGGAATATGCTGACTAAAGATACTCAAAAACACGTTTTTTTGTACCTTTTGACAGAAATGTAGGTTGGTACACGCTAAAAATATTTGCTATCTCGTTTTGGTGTTTAGAAAAAGATAGGGAGATTTTAAATTTAGTTAAGTTCTGTTAAACAGAATTACTACCAATGTCGCGTACCCGTATACTTAAGACAAGGACCCTGACCATTTATTTTTATTTTCTTATTATTGTATATAGTTTAAAAAAATAATACTTTCTTATGTATAATATTATTGATCGGCGTGAACTATATAATAGAAGTTGTAATAACCTATTATTAACGTGAATTCTATATTATTATAAAACTGTTAATGTCAAATTTTCAAAAAATCAAAGATATTTAAAAACAAACTACTCAGATCGTTTGTTTGGTCTTCACGCAAAAACCAGTAAATTTTAGTTAAACCATTACAGTCTTAAAGATACTATTCCGACTTAAATACTGTGGTATGTTTCATCAAAATCGGTCCAGTAAAATTGAAGATACAGCTTGATCCCCGTTTTAGTAGCCGCCGTTAAGGTACGAGAGGTCAAATAAAAGTGGTTAATAGGCTTTTTATATAAATCTATGATTGTGTCGGGATTTCCTATGTAGCGGAAAACCGACATTCACGCGGGCGGAGCCGCGGGCAAAAGCTAGTATATAATAAAAGTAGTGGTTATGAAGATATCAAATTTATACCCTATAGGCTCACCTTGATACTCGGCGAAATGTGAATATACTACAGGGACAATACTCACGAGAATAAAAAAAATGTTTAAAATAATATTATAGTATAGAACAGAGGTTCCCAGATTTTTTTCTCATAGAACACTTTCAAAATTTAACTGATTCCGGTGGACCCCCCTGCAGCTACATTTCTACCATATTCCCAAAACTCGACAAAAAATGTGAAGATTAGATCTAACTATGGAAATTTGCGTACGCCAACGTAGACCCCCGTCGAGTCTCCCGTGGACCTCTGGGCGTCCACCTAGACCACTTGGGAACTAAGGGTATAGATAAACCAACCCAGTTCTCTTACTGGGAATAATAAAGTACAGCATTTACCCTGCTACAATTTGTTATTTCAATAGGTATTAATAGGTATTAGATTTATCGGTTACATAATTACTAAGAATAATCAAGATATGGAATTGAATATAACAAATAATAACAAATTTTTGTATTAATTAAATGTTTGTATTAATTTAAAGTAATACAATTGTAAGAATTTAATTGAGACGTTTGCATTTTTTTGTAACTGAAATAAAATTAAAGAAATATTTAAAAATTCAAAGGCATACCCCATGTCTAAATTTGAATTACTTCACAACGGAATTCGAGATTCGAGCGTAGCGAGAATTTTTCATCGAGAAAATCCACAACTGTAGGTATAATCGAAATCATTTAAGCGTTCGATATTTGAATGAATCACGTCATGTGAGTCAATTCCATTGTTCGTACACAATACTCGGCACTTACGTTCAGTCCGAGTAAATTAGGAAATGTGTTTTTTATTGGAAAGGCTCGTGGAATTACAATTGGTGGGTTTATATATGACACACGTACACACTACGCACAGGTTTCCAGTTAGCGTCGTGAGAATATTCCAATGTTATCGACGGTATATTGTTTCTGTGGCGGCGCGTTACATCTTTCTATATGATTTTGAATATGAATTATGACATTTCAATAGATTATTATAGAATATGGTAACAGGCTCTGATAATTTATAGAAAAGCTTATGGTGATAGGAAATGATCAAAGGGAAAATATTATTCTGTCGATCAACTCTCGCAAAGACTATCCTGAAATTCTATCCTGAAAGTGTGGTGAAAAAGTCATTGAGAAAGCCTTAGCCTTCTTCTTCTGCTTCTATTTTTTCATAGCGCCAATCGGCTGCAGGTTCACGCCATTTCTGCCATTATCGAGTTTGTACACTTTTGAAGTCATATAATATTTTTTCAAGTTGTTAGTCACAGTTTTATTCCAGTGTTCAATATTGTTCACGATTATTGACGATTAATACACAAAATAACACCAAAATTTATATATTAAAAACATCACAATGCACTAATATAAAACGTTAAAATAAAACTGCAAGTGACCCTTCACTCGGGTTGCCTCCGAATCTCCACCTTAACCTTCATGTTAGAAGATCTTTATTAGCATAGAAAATAACTCCGAAGAAAATATACATAGGTCGTAAATAATAAAATTTATAATATGTCGCCAAATTCATAGGCCTAAAAATATTCAATTATCATCCGCTCCGTATCATCCCCAGTCCATATTTGTTCCCACCGCAGGGGCACGGACCTGCCCTGATCAGAAGGAAGAATTAGGCCCTCGTTTACCGCGCTGGCCTAGTGCGGATTAGTAGACTTCACACACGCATGCGAGGATGCAGGTTTCTTTACGAAATTTTCTTTCTCTGTTAAGTACATTGGTATCAGGAATGTAGACTGTACATGAATTAGAAATAACTCAGTGGTACTGGATCGGAATCGAACCTACAACTTTTTGATCGCAAGCCGTGTCTGACAACACTAGACCATCAATGTATCGATCTGCATAATTATAGATTTTTGAAAGGCCAGGGGCGTGAGCTAAGGATTGATAGCTCTAGAGAAAGCAAGAGAATGTTTGGATCATTCAGTTATCGCCGTTCTAGAGAATTAACGCACTGGTTTAAACGTTGTACTGTTTATTAACAAGAATTAATGGAATTACGACTTCCTCCCGCAAATTGCCAGTTTTGTTTATTATAACATAAACTCAACATTTCCCGCTTTGCATTGTTTTACGCGAGTTGAAGAAAAAACTATTTATATAACAATCACGTTCAACTCACATTGATTGTGCTCGCTGTGCTGTGACGTCACCTCCGCCCGCCTGATAAGGGCCGCTTCCGGTCGAAATCCTGACCGATGAGCGAATGAATGAATGACCGAATGAACGGAACGAGCGACCTTATCCAATGTTTTGAGGACGAATTTTTCACATGCCTCATTTTAGGGGCTGGTTTTAATTTGTAATGCAACTCAATGCGTTCGTACGGCGATGTAATGCTTAAAATCGTAATTATATTTTTATTTTGTAATGTGCTCATTGTGTCAAAGATGTACACGATATTAAATTAACATACGACACATTATGCCCGACGGGATTTCTCATCGGCAATATTTCAGGAATAATTCAACCTTCCTATATTTTTTTTAAATATTGAGATTAGGGGATCTGTTTTGAAGAATTCATTCTAATTGCTTACCTATGTTATATAAGAAAATCTTTTACAAAATTACACGCTGTGCATTTTCTGTCAGTCAATCAGTATCACATTGTTTCATACAATTCAGTGACTCACTCAGTTGAGTTTGCAACAGATGAGAAAACTCAAACTAATTTTGCGTTGTACTCAGTTAGCGTCCATAATGTTGAGTATAATTGGATTTGGACGGCGAGTCCTATGCGACGAAGCGGAGACCAACCCTTTAACATTATTTACCGAATACATTTACACCATTATCAAAGGATGTCTGAAAGATATCACATATTGCGGTAAGTCCGCCCAATGTACACTTTTATTTGAATTTTTTTTTTACATTAAAGTCCAATAAAGAAAGAAAGTAAGAAAGAAAGAAAGAAAAACTTTATTTGGTACAGCTAAAATAAAAATATAGAGAAAAGAGAAAGAAAATAATTGTACCAAACAGGAACCCAGCTCAGCATGATGCCAGGCAGTACACCTAACGCTGGTATTCTGCTGGATCCCGGGTCGTGTCGCTCAGACATCGAGCATATCACATATCCTCGTATTTAAATATGTGATGTGATGTGTACCCATAAAATGTATGAATGATATGTATGTAGATGATAGAGATGTATAGTTGTAGATATATGTACAACTAGCTTTTGCCCGCGGCTCCGCCCACGCGAAAGTCGGTTTTCCGCTACTTGGGAAATCCCGACACAATTATAGATTTATATAAAGAGCCTTCGTCCACTTTTACTTGACCTCTCGTACTTTAACGGCATCTACTAAAACAGGGATCAAGTTATATCTTCAATTCTATTGGACCGATTTTGATGAAAAATGCCCTATTATTTAAGTCGGAATAGTACCTTTAAGACTGTAATAGTTTAACCAAAATCTACTCACTGGTTTTTACGTGAAGCCCGAACAAACAAACAAACAAACATCGACGGATTTGGTTTCAGAAGCCCTGAATCAGTCTATCTGAATAGTTTGTTTTTAAATATCTTTGATTTTTGAAAATTTGATATTTAACAATTTTATAATAGTATAGAATAGATATAGAAGATTAGATAGAAGATAGAATATTATATTCTATTATATTTCTTATAAATAAACAACCGTTCAGTTAAGACCATGTCTGGTACAGGAATTTCTCTAACAATTGTATATTAGTTTGTTATAGTTGTTATAGTTGCAATATTAGTTGCATCACCTGTGCTGTAACGCCTCGATAATTTTAAAATAAAAAAAACAACATGTTTGTCTGTTGTACCGCATAAAAAACTAGTATTACGCAACTCGGATGTTTCAACGATGTATGTGTTTGCTCGCTCGATCAATAAACAGCAATAAATGAATTTATCCTTTCTTCTCCGTCAAGGTTTTCTTTTCCGTTAAGTGCGCTGGTGACGTAGTGGTGCCAGATACGACTTGCGATCAAAAGGTCGTGGGTTCGATCCGGTTCCGTACCAATGAGTTATTTCTAATTCACCTACGGTCTACATTGTAGACACCAATGTATTTAACGGAGAAGGAAAACTTCGTGAGGAAAACTACATGCCCCCATGGGTGTGTGAAGTCTACCAAGCCGCACTAGACCAGCGTGGTAAACTATGGCCTAATCCCCCTCCTGATTAGGGGAGATCCGTGCCCCTGTAGTTGAGATGAATATGGATGAAAATAATATATTTATCACGTTGCATTGGCCAGAAAGCGAATGGATCTTCTGGTATAGCGTAACTCGGACCTGAAGACTACAGACTCTTCCCCGCTAGAACTATATGTCTTCATTGAAGATGCTTTTATTTAGTCTTTGTTTCGTGTGTGAAATGCCTGGACGCATTCTGCTGTGCTGAGAGCACGACGCAGCGGTTATGTAGGGATAACTGCTATTAAAAAACCACACGACATCACTCTAAGGCCCTTGTGCCTGGCCGCGGGGCTGGCGCGACCACGGCGCTCATGGTGTCTTTAGTAAGCTCAGCAATAACAAGAGATTAGGACAGATTAAGAAGAGATTAGAACATACTCGAGTCACAGAGGTTAGGTCTATAACTGTTACAAGTTACGGGCGTACGTTCAAAACTTATTTACATAGATAAAATTAATAACCTTCAGTTACAGATTCTCAAAGTAAAGTTAAATACATAAGGGAAACGTTTGAAAATAACTATAATGACCTATTTAATCATTGCAAAATATTTACCAGTAGACACAAAAGGACAATACGCATTACTAAAAGAAAATTTACATGTACTAAATACATTACCGGTTGCAAAATGCAATCCACAGACGAGACAAGCGAATGTAAGAAGATTACTAAATATATGATATAATAATTATCGTGGAATAAGACGTCTTTGTAATATGTTGCCCGAAATATATAATAGGTACAATGCCCCAAGAACTAAAAGTAGCGATTAAAGAAAAAATCCCTAAATCAAAATTAAAAATAAGTATTTCTTACAGCTTGATAGTGAACAATGATTCCAAACTAAATTTATTAACAATAATACTAAAATAATTAATATATTTCATACTACAAATTTTCTCTTCTCCGCACGACATACGAAAATAAAACAGCCTGTATTAATTTATGTAACTGCGAATGCGCAGCGCCCGCGCACACCGCGGTGGTTTATTAGCGTTAAGTGTGATGATTTTGTAAGTGATGTATTTTAATTGAACAATAAATAAAAAATAATAAAAAATGGCGGCGTCATGGTTCGCCACCCGACACGTCTCGTTTCTCGCGGGGGCGAAAAGTGGGCTACGGCTATTCATCTTGCTCGTAGCAAGTGGAAAGAAGTGGTCTCTGCTTACCCCAATTCGTCGGTAGTATAGTGGTCAGTATACCCGCCTGTAACGCGGGAGACCGGGGTTCGATTCCCCGCCGGAGAGCCAGGGAAAAGGGCGTGAGTGTGTGTATGTATGTATGTATAAAAAATATAAAATTGTCAAATTTTATAAATCAATGATATTAAAAAAAATTACTCAGATCGACTAATTAAAGGCTTCCGAAACAACATCCGTCGAAGTTTGTTTGTTTGTTCGAGATTCACATTTCACATTCAGAATACCAGGTGGTAGATTTTGGTTAAACTATTACAGTTTTAAAGGATACTAAAATATTGAGGCATGTTTCATTAAAATCGATCCAGTAAATTCAAGACACAGCTTGATCCTTGTTATAGTGGCCGCGGTTAAGGTACGAGAGCTCAAGTAAAGTGATACCAAGTAATTTGTAAGGATCCCCATTTCATATTCGTCCCCATTACAGGAGTATAGATGAGAATTAGGTCATAGTCTACCACGCTGGCCTAGTGCCAGTGCGGGTTGGTGGACTTCACACACCCATGCGGGCATGCAGGTTTCCTTACAAAGTTTTCTTTCTCCGTTAAGTACACTGGTGTCTATTTGTAGATATTTGTATTTATAGACCGTATATAAATTAGGTAAATAACTCAGCGGGTATGGGATAGGAATTGAACCTACGACCTTTCGATCGCAAGCCGTATCTGGCATCACCAATAGACTACCAATGTACTTTATATATTTTTCATATTACTGACTACGACTAATTTGTTAAATTGTAATGATCCTGCTTTCTGTGCCACTTGGTCGTGGGTTCGAATCCCGGTAAGGACAAACTGTGTACTGAGCACGAATATTTGTACCCGAGTCATGGATGTTTATCTAGATATGTATAAACATTTATCTATATAAGTAAGTATATCGTTATCTAGTACCCGAGATGCAATATTATTATTATTACTCACCTCCACACTTATTCGTTGCCACTACGAAAGCGTTTTTGATGTTATCATGATTGCACTTAAAATGGCGAATGTTATTACTACGTTAAATCATGAATGTAACGTTAGTTTGAAATAAGATTAATTTTTAATAGCTAAAGTCATATTCAAAAATTTGTCGCCGCCATCGGTAAATATCAATTTGTAGATGGCAACTATGATTCACGTCGTACTTACCTTTATAGTATTTTTGGGTAAAAAATTCGTTAACAATGTAATTTCCGACACAATCGACGATCAATTTGCAAGTTCCTTAAAATAATATATTATGAATACATGAAGTTATAAAAACAAGCGAATAGTTAATAAAACACTTGACTTTTGGATTTTCCTCATTCTAAAAAAAAACACGCAAATTTCTGAGAATTGATATAAAAACGAAACGTATTTTTAACGAGAAACCTTTTAAGTTATATTCTGGCTGAAAATGTTAAGGTTCCGTACGAATTAATTATTTTATGCTATATAAAATTAATTCCTTAAAGTAAGTTAATGACTAGTTTTCTATTTTATGACAACTGGTAAGTTAAATTTGTAAGTTTAATTTGTCTTTGCTAAAGTTTGTTAGAGGATTAAATATTTATTTAAGTATCAGAAATATTTCTTTGAGTATTATTATTAAAACAGAAATATTCAAATGAAGAAATTAAATAAAATAAACTTTACATTTGGAAATTGGTCTCCACAGTGGTAAAATAAGTTAAAATAATAAAATGATAATATTAATGACTATCCCTCCTGTTAAAGGTCCTCCTTTAGCAACGAATTTGCCCGGGCTGGTGATGATGATGATTGGAGATTGTAACATCATAACGATCCACTGTTACAAATATTGGCCAAAACCAAAGTTTTGACAAATTTTTTACTAACCTACTGTCATTAGCATAAAAAATCACCAACTGGATATACGTCTTTGACAATGTGCGTTTGATGAAGGTAACCGACGATTTAAGTGCTGGCTTATACAATTCACGACATATAATCCTCAGAATTATTCTTTTTATTTGTTAACATTCTTTTCAATTTTATTTCATTGCTGACCTTTTTATGTAGGTGTGTGTGTCATTTAATCTATCTAAAATGTTATATAGATGTTCATATATTGCAACAGCCACTTGAAAGATAGGTTTTTATATCATCAGCCTACGATGTCTACAGCTAGACATTAGCCGCTTCTTTAAAAAAAAGGTATTTGCCATAATCTGCATGCTTGGCAGGCGTCTTGGTGATCGCAGTAGATTTTGATTTAATAGCAGGAAAACGCTGCTGCTCATTATCATGTTATTTAGTTCTCACAGNGTCATTTAATCTATCTAAAATGTTATATAGATGTTCATATATTGCAACAGCCACTTGAAAGATAGGCTTTTATATCATCAGCCCACGATGTCTACAGCTAGACACGTCTACGCTTCTTTAAAAAGAAGGTATTTGCCATAATCTGCATGCATGGCAGGCGTCTTGGTGATCGCAGTAGATTTTGATTTAATGGCAGGAAAACGTTGCTGCTCATTATCATGTTATTTAGTTCTCACAACATTTACTGGAAGAAATAGAGCGATGCTATTCTTGTTTTTGTTTGCTAAAACTGTAACAAAAAAGACTTCAAACATTTTCATGAACGGAACCCTAAGTACGGCGTGTTAATATTCGTTATGTAACTCTTATTCGCTGTTATTGTTTTTCATTACATTATTATTTATAATAGCAATAAAAATATGCTTATTAGCATAGAAAATTTTAAAAATTTATCAAGTTTGCCATAATGGCTGTAGTCTCTGTGCTGTTTGATATTGTTGGCTGTAATTTGAATAGCAAATCATACGGACTTATTGTAACAAATACCGAAATATTGTAAATCATACCGAAAGTCCCTAATCCCATAGCGGTCGTGATGTACTTACAACTCATATCCTTAATGTCTTCTTCATCATCAACTCGTATAAGTCCATTGCTAAACATAAGCTTCCTCCAGAAAAGTAAAGGTTATGTCACAGTCTGCACGGCTGGCAGGCGTCTTGGTTGAATCGTACGATAATGCTGCTGCCTATTGGACTGGTGCATCCTGGTCCACGGCTGGTTCTCGCAGCACCCACAGAAGGTAATGGAGTGACGCTGTTATTATGCTGATCTCAGAGTATATACGAGTATAATAAAATGGTTGCCATTTTATTAAACTCGCCAATTTGCTAACGGTTTTCAGCAAAATATAAAAAGTATCACATCAAAGTGCAACACAAAACTTTTAGAACCAACTAAATACGTACAATCTGTTGATAAATCAATTTATTTTTTACCGGCAACTCACGATAAATTTAAAAAAATTACTCGAAAAGTTAAAACAATAAGTCCCCTGGCATTTAATGGTATCCGACCAATGGACATAAAAAACATATCTAATAAAATAGTAAGAGCAACTGTTACATTTACAAATTATTGCCTTAAATTTGGTAAATATCTAGATGTACGACCGATACATAAACAAGGTTCAAAAGGAGATTATAATAACTATAGACCAATTTCTATACTACCAGTATTAGATAATATAATAGAAAAGTATATATGTAATCTACTACAAGTTTTTTATAAAGATAGTAATATATTTATATGATGGACAGCCCTACTTTGTCACGTGATAAGAACAGAACCCAGTTCGATAAGTAGCGATCAGGTCTCGTACGGGTTGGGAGTCTCTGTAGTAAGTGCAAGACTGGGTATGAAGGAACAATACCTATATCAGTATCAGTACCTATATCAGTATCAGTACCTATATCAGTATCAGTACCTATATCAGTATCAGTACCTATATCAGTATCAGTACCTATATCAGTATCTTGTCTCAGTCTTACATAGGCAATACCGTTAAAACTTGATTCACTGGCGCAAGATCAAGATTTGGTGAGCCTCGTGTCCGTCTTGCATGGGTAACATTACTCGGCAGTAGAATCGTATATACATACATAGAAACAATAGGTACATATGCCAAACTGTCCTGTTTCTTCTTCTTTGTTAATTCCTCCTTTTTGAAGAGGAGGCCCATGTCAAACACTGGATTTCCACGGGCTAATAATGTTGATGATATTACGTTAAAATTAATTTGCGAATGGTCAGGGA
>WUAW01015439.1:42907-56314 GCA_017165845.1 Thaumetopoea pityocampa | reverse complement strand
AATGCAATGAGGAACTTTAACACTTTTGAACCTTATAAAATGGCGGCGTCGTGGTTCGCCACCCGACACGTATCATTGTCCGCGGAGGCGAAAGGTGGGCTGCGGATAGCCACTTTGCTACATCAAACAATCGTAGCAGGTGAAAGGAAGTGGTCTCTGCCTACCCCAATGGGAAAGAGGCGTGATTGTATGTATGTATGTAATATGTACTATGATCTCTGCCTAACCTTATGGGACATCGGCGTGAGTGTATTTATGTAATTTGCGAACAGTGCCAAATATGTTACATTAGATCTGTTAATTATTTAAATAAACGAACTTCTGTCAATTGCGTTTCAAATTCGTATAAGTGGAGTCCTTGTCTAAAATATACATAGGTGTTTCAGAAATGTCCAAATCAGCCTTGGCTAATATTTTCTTGATTATTCGAGATTGATCTAGGTATACGCGATATCATTTGATATACCTATATATATCGGCCTTTCATGTTTCATAATTGTAATTAATGATTAATACCTCCGGAAATAGGCATAATATATTCAGATTGATTGATATTCGAGTTTTTAGGATTCCGTAGTTAAAAAAAGGAATTCTTATAAATATATAATATATTTCTTTCTTCTATTTTTTAAGCAGTGGGCACGCAATGAGGCACTTCAATCACTTTTGAACCTCATAAAACGGCGGCGTCGTGGTTCGCCACCCAACACGTCTCGTTACCCACGGGGGCGAACTGTGAGCTGCGCATATCCACTTTGCTCACTAAACGGTCGTGGCAGGAGGAAAGAAGTGGTCTCTGCTTACCCCAATTGGAAAGAGGTGTGACTGTATGTATGTAGTATATACTATGGTCTCTGCCTACCCTGTGCATGTGTTTGTGTGTGTGTGTGTGTATGTGTGTGTGTGTTCTTTCTATATGTGGCCTATTGTTGTGATGTCTGTACAGTCTATAGTTAGTTTCAAACATGTTTATTAAAGCTTTGGTAATAAGAATGGCCGCGTGGTGCCGGTATAATAATAGCGTCACTCCATCTCTCCCCGTGGATATTAGTGAGAATCAGCTTAAGGATGTACCAGGATAATGACCAGCAGTGTTATTCCGTTATTCAATAAAGTCTGGTGCGATCTCCAAGACGCGTGCCGCGCGTTAATTATTGTAAATCCCCCCTTTTTATGGAGGAGACCCTTGTCCAGCAGTGGACTCCCATGGGCTGATGATAATGATGATGATGAATAAATATTGTTAATGTGCAAAAATAATGTATAGCGGCGACATTATAATATCTTTATACCATCTTTTCCGGCGTTATTTTCGCTTAAAGATAGATAGATAGATAACTCTTTGTTGACACACCAAAAACAATTAATTACAGAAGAAAAAAGATTACGAAAAGTGTTATCGCTAAAAGCGATCTCTTCCAGGCAACCTTTGGGTGGAGAGTATTGATGTCATACGTATCTGCCGGTAGTATCATACAATAATGAATTAAATTTAGTTAAATAACGAACACGAACACGACAAGACAAGACCACGAACAAGACACGGTACTTCTGTTGGTCATATGTCAAATTAGGTATGTATTATAATATACTAAAAAATAACGTACTACACACATACACGCACGTACGCACACATGCATACATACAAATATCGACACATGGTAATTACGAAATCACAAACCTAAGCAAGAAAAAATAATTTTCTTTCCGAATTATGATATGAGTTAAAATAAAGTAAATGCTATCAAAATCCTTCTAAACTTTCTGTTAAACTTCATTTTAGACAAAACAGTATTTAATTAAAATCAGTTTTATAGCAGTTACCTACAGCTTTTTATACATAGTCTTTACAGACTGAGTATAAGAATCTTCAGATAAATTATTTATTGATCAAAGCATATCAGTTTCAAACGAGTAATTAATTAATCATTTATTATTTTATCAAACATACTTAGTTACATTGAAAAAAAAAACATGCGTAATATAGCCCACTATATTTCGCTGGAGGCGTACAAATTCTACAATTTGCGATATTAATTACTTCATTTAAATAGTTACAATAACAAGACCCACCCGTATTAAGATCTATTCATCGTGCTTTGGTACACACAACTTTCATCTAAAAGTGCTATATACAAATAATAATATTAATAATTTATGTTGTTTGACATACATATTTAATAATAATATTAATTTCACACACATTGATCTAGTCCCTTAGTTCCCAAAGTGGTCCAGGTGGACCCCCAGGGGTCCACGGGAGACTCGATGGGGGCCTACGTTGGCGTACGCAAATTTCCATAGTTAGATCTAATCTTCACATTTTTTGTCGAGTTTTGGGAATATGGTAGAAATGTAGCTGCAGGGGGTCCACCGGAACCAGCTAAATTTTGATATTGGTCTATGAGAAATAAAAGAGTGGGAACCTCTGGTCTAGTCCCAAATTAGGATTCCCTGTACCTTGGGTATTAGACAACGATATATTATACATGGTTATATAGATAAATTTGGTGCATTGGTGGTGTAGTGGTTTTAGATACGGCATACGATGGAAGGGTCGTAGGTTCGAATCCCAGTCCAGTACTACTGAGTTATTATTTGTAATTCATGTACGGTCTACATACACAGAAACCAACGTACTTAACGGAGACGGAAAACTTCGTAAGGAAACCTGCATGCCCGCATGGGTGTGTGAAGTCTACCAACCCGCACTAGGCCAGCGCGGTAGACTAGGGCCTAATCCCCCTCCTGATAGGGGAGGTTCGTGCCCCTGTAGTGGGGACGATATGGACTGGGGATGATGATGATGAATATATAGATAAATACAATATATAAATAAATACGTCCACGACTCGAATACCGTGGTTTGTGCTCATGACATAAAATTTGTTCCTATCAGGATTCGAACGCAGAACTCGTTGGCATAGAAGGCAGGTCTCTCTGTCACTGTACCAATAAAATATAATACAAGTAATCTGTATTATTATAACATTGTTAAATGTCCAAACTTTGTAAATCTAATATATTAAAAAAAAACTATTCAGATTGACTAATTAAGAGCTTCTAAAACCAAATCTGTTGATGTTTGTTTGTTGTTTGTTCGGATTTCACGCAAAAACCAGCGGGTAGATTTCAGTTAAACTATTAGTCTAGTGTTAATCTAACATCCGGAATGTTAAATTTAAAAAAGCTTTAGTAGTATAAACAGTTATAAATGGACAGATAGACGTATAAGCCATCACGATAATTATTATATTAGTTCGCATGTTAAGACGGCTTAATTCATTGTACCATGGAATTCTAATCAGAGGTATATTTGGATGTAGTTAAGCAGAATGCATCCAATTCATATCGAGTCTGTCTTGTGGTAACTAATTTTGAAGTTAATATTGGGTGCCGATTCTGTTGTAACAGAACGTAACTAAATTTAGTCACTCCCTATCTTTTTCTAATGACAAACGCCAAAACGAGATAGCGAGTACTGACCTACTATACTACTATATTTAGTCCGTATGTTTCGAGATCGCGTCTAAATCTTTTAATTTTGACATTCCTAAACGAAACTGAGAGCACCAAAATTGTATTTATCTCGTTTTGGCGTTTGACATTGGAAAGAGATAGGTAGGCACTAAGTTTGGTTTTATTACAACAGAATCAGCACCATTGTAAGTATTTAAATATGGTCGTACGATAATTATTGGTCTATTTATAATTAAAGGGTTGTGTGACGTCAGCATAATTATAGCGTCACTCGAAGTCTCTCTGTGGATGCTGTGCAAACCAGATGAGTTGTAACCTAATAGGTAGCAGCGTTATCCTTTTATTTAATTAAAATCTATTGCGATCTCTAAGCCTGTTGTCTGAGGCTGTTGTCCAGCCGTGAACTTCTCGTGCTAGTGACGATAATGATAAGAACTACAGATTTTTATTGATTTAAATATAATTTTTATGAAAAAAAGAATTAAGTTTTGTTTCTAATTATACAAGCTCTTAAATCAGTTTTTGTTGAATGGATCATTTCTGCATAACTACGTCCAATTATGCCTGCGGCTAAATTAATCCAGTTTGCTGACATTATAAGGAGAATGTACACAGTTTGTACATACTAATATATAATTATAACTTCATCTAAATCAGAGGTTCCCAGACTTTTTTTCTCATAGACCATTTTCAAAATTTAGCTGGTTCCGATGGACCCCCTGCAGCTACATTTCTACCATCTTCCTAAAACTCGACAAAAAATGTGAAGATTAGATCTAACTTTGGAAATTTGCGTACGCCAACGTAGATCCCCTTCGAGTCTCCCGTGGACCCCTGGGGGTTCACCTGGACCACTTTGGGAACTAACGATCTAAATTGATGATAAATAATCTTATTTGTTAGTAATTTATTGTACTCAAGATAAATTGCCTTATATTGTAACTTATAAGTACAAAATATTTAAAAAAATGATTAAGTATACGGTATGCAGTTTACGCAAAATAAATTTTGACAGAAAAACAAAACGTCAAAATAATGATGTAAGACAAGATCTACAACAATGAAAATAAAAATCAAATAAAATGTTAATGATAAAAGATGATAGACTCAAAGATGGTTTTTCATTCTTTTTTTTATTTATTATAGCAACAGGCAGTTATATGTTTAATAAGTGTTTACTTAGAAAAAAAAACTACACCTACAATGATGTTACTTATTAATTATAATATAGTTTTTTATGAATAATTGAAGTAATAATGAAATGAACAATGAAATATAATAAAAATGAATATAATATAATAAAAATGAATATTATAATGAACAGCAATTACACAAAAATATGGCCCTGATTTCAAAGGTAGGTTTATTTTTGTAGTCAGATATTCATTATTATCAGCCCGTGCAAGTCCTCTGTTGGACATGGAGTTTCTCCTTAAAAAGTAGGAGTTTGCCAAACTCTCCACGATTTTGATTGAATATATAAGGAACGTAACTACGTTTAGAATCAACTGATTCTCACAGCATCCAAGAGATGGAACGACGATATGACCGTGCCGGCGCACACAGCAGAGTCAGATATTCATTGTTACAGTGGTGGTAATTGTGCGGTAACAGAATTTAACTAAATTTAGTCTCTCTTTATCTTTTTCTAATGTCAAACGCCAAAACGAGATAGCAACAATTTTAGCGAGTACCAACCCACATTTCTGTGGCGTTTTTGCATATATTTAGTCGTTATATTCCGATGTCATGTTTAAATTTGTATATAGAACTTAATTTTAACGTAAAAAAACTCAAAATAAATTGAAAGCACCAAAATTGACAGCGATCTCGTTTTGGCGTTAGACATTAGAAAAAGAAAGGGAGAGACTAAATTTAGTAACGTTCTGTTACAGCAGAATCGGCACCAATATTCCTAAAAATCGCAATAAACTTTAGTAGAGTATTTTCCAATGGTATCTAAAAATAAAAAATTATGTTGTGATAAAGAGTTATGTATATGACTTAAAAAATGAGAAAGTACTCCAATTAATTTTATTTGAAAACGGCAACTTTTTTTACAAAACTTTATGAGATCTGGATCCGTGTGCTGGTAGGGATTAGGGATAAGCTGGGTGGTGAGCACCAATGTTGTCAGTCACGGATATGTTTATTTCGACACTACACCACATCTACAAAATGACAATGTACAGGAGAGCGGTTTAAAGTTTTGGACTCGTATATTCTGTTTATTTCTGTATGCCAATTGTAAGTTATTATTATTGTAATTAAATTATTTAGGGAACAAACATAAACATTAAACTGCTCTGCTGTAAACTATTCTACGACATATTTGTATTAGTATCTTTCTATATATGTATATCATTGTCTAGTACTCAAGTTTGAATCTAGATCAATGTGTGTAAAGATGTCAAAAATGTTACGATGTTAATAAAATCATTTATGATGGCAATGATGTACTTCCACATTTATTATATAAATAGGAAATAGGATAGGAATATAATATTTATTTATACATACTCGTATATTATGCTCAGAATTTCCCTGCGAGATAAGATCCGCATTGAGGTATTTCGCAGGGGAACTAGAGTCAACGATGTGGCTCAAAAGATTGCGAAGCTGAAGCGGTAGTGGGCAGGACATATAATATGCAAAACTGATGGACTTTGTGGCCGTAAATGCTGGAGTGAGAAGCTTAAATCGGAAAGCATAGCGCGAATCGACTCCCAAGTGGCTGGACTAATGACTTAATGAAGGTCACGGGCAATCGGTGCATGCAGGCGGCTCATTGCTGCTCAGTGTGGCGATTATTAAAGGAGACCTATGTCCAGCAGTGGGCGTGTGTGGGCTGATATGATGATGATGATGATAATAATATTTATATAGACATAGGAAAAAAAATTGTTAAGCTAAGTACAACTTATTTGATCCTGGTGCTGAATCTGTTGTGACAGAACTTAACTAAATTTAGTCCCTCCCTATCTCTTTCTAATGTCAAACACCAAAACGAAATAGCAAACATTTATAGCGAGTACCGACCTTCGTTTACACAGTTAAAAAAAATGTTGCGTTTTTGCGTATCTTTAGTCCATGTATTCCGAAATCGCATCTAAATCTTCTATTTTTTACATTTCTAAACGAAACTGACAGCACCAAAATTGTAGCTATCTAGGTTTGGCATTTGACATTAGCAAAAGATAAGGAGGGACTAAATTTAGTTCTGTTACAACAGAATCAGCACCACTAAATTATTTAATTATATATTTGGTATCGTCCATAGGTCTGATTTTTCAAATATAGTCTCATGTAGATTAGGTGCTTCAGAATTAGCTGACATACTTTTTTCATTAAAAACTGAACTTTGAATCGTTCTCCTTTAAAGTAACTTGGTTTATTTTCCAACTTCGGTTATATAAGTACCTACACATCGATTGATTAAAACTTTTCCTTTCTTTCTTTCTTTAAAGTGATGGCTCCATCGACTACCGATGATTTTGCCAAAGACAAGTGTATTTTTTATTTTAATTAATGTTTAAGGACAGTTGTACAGTGTTGAATGAATTTGATCGGCGGGCATTTTGAAGATATATTGTATTATTAAGCTACTCAATGTGCTGAAATGAAAGAAATAATTTTAAGTTAGTAATCGTACTGTCACTCTATCTCTTCGCATGAATTTTATGAAAACCGGTTAAGGAAGGATAATGGACAACATGAGAACCGGTTAAGGAATGTACCAGGATAATGGACAACAGTGTTGTCCTGTTTAATCAAAATTTACTGCCAATACCAAGACGTCTGTCAACCGTGAATTATTGCAAATCCCCCCTTTTTAGGGAGGAGACCCTTGTCCAGCAGTGGGCTTTCGAGGGCTGGCGATAATGATTAGTAATAAACGGATGGTATTTATAAACATAACACAAGTATACGTTGCAGTTACTTGTTAAGTCTCTATAAATGGCGGGACTGTAAAACAGGTCACGTGAGAATCATATCTTGATTCGTCCCCATTACAGGGACACGTATCTCCCCTAACCAGTAGGGGGATTAAGGCCCTAGTCTAGCACGCTGGCCTAGTGCAGATTGGTAGAGTTCACACAGCCATGCGGTATGCAGATTTCCTCACGAAGTTTTCCTTCTCCGTTAAGTAAATTAGTGTCTACAATATACCGTACATGAATTAGAAATAACTCAGTGGTACGAGATCGGGATCGAACCTATGACCTTTTGATCGTAAACTGTGCCTGACACCACTAGACTAACAATGTACTTTAAAGAAGTTTTACTGCATCATTGTCTACCGCTACAATAGTTGACAAAGATATAAGGTCGTATGTGTATACTAAATATCAGATGGCTTAATATTTTGACAATTTGCACTGAAATAACTTAATTTTTGTAAAAAAAAATATTTGAATAAGAAATTCAAATAGTTCTATTATAGATTGTTATATTTTTATACGGTCTTTACTGTGTGGCGCCGGCACAATAATAGCGTCACTCAGTCTATTCCCGTGGATGCTGTCAGAACCAGCTCAGGGATGCACTAAGATACGGGCAACAGCGTTACTCTGTTATTCAATGAAAATCTACTGCGACCTCCAAGACAGATGCCAAACTTGGCAAACTCTTTTTTTTTTTGTAAGAAGAAGGCCCATAGTGTGGCCTTTTACGAGCTGTTGATGATCATCTTTAAAACGTAACTGTTTCCGAAAATTTGGAAATCACCCTATTTTAAGTTCTCTGTTTAAAGAATAGGTAGACTGAAATTTAATTAGTAGGAAGGCGGATAGTGGCAATGGTAGCCGGGATTAATAACGCCAAGGAGAAGACGACGAATTAACGAATAGATTGAAGAAGACATTTCGTATATTATTATAATTAATTACTATATTATTATGCCATATTTTAACATATTCTACAATTCTTAGTAATTAATTTAAGCGTCATTAATATAGGCTGCTGACATTTTGAGTGGGAATATCGTTATAATATTATTAGTATGTTGACATTAATTATCTAAGTAACATAATCTACAGGCTGTTTTAAGATTATGTCGCATATCCCTTTCACATATTTATATTAATACAAATATTTAATAATGTAAATTTTACCCAAATGATGAGATTTGATTTTGAAAATAACCTGAACTGCAAATAAGCTCCTGGGTTTCTTGAAATGAGGAATAAAAAAATTGAAAATACAAATAATTACAATTTTTAACATGTTTTCCTTTATTTTGTCAGAGTATACCGTCCAATGGATATGACTGAAGGAGACACGTGAGCTCATATCCCACTTAATAGTGACTGCTTAGACTAGTAGCATTGTTAAACGAAAGGGGTATACAGGATAGCTCACACAGTCACAATATTGGATGTCTGTACCGCTACACGGCCGCTGTGAGGGAAAACGCAGTACTTGCAAATTAACGGCTAAGAGAGTTGCATTTTTTTTAGTATCTCTGTATATTGCTTTGTCGTAATTCCGTCTAAAGTAATTAATATTTTCCAATTTTGTTTTTTGTAGTACATACAGTTAAGTTATGTAGCGCATTATACTAATAGTGCATTTGAATCTCTGCTCTTGTAAGCAATTTAAAGCTAAAGTTAATCTATATACTACAATAAAATGGTTACTGCTGAACTGCTGAAGGTGTAGGTATGTTATGATATCGCAGAAAAATTACTGAATAAATTCCAATAGGGTTCTCCCTAGTTGAGACTATCTCAGAAAGTATTATTACTTATAGATATCATCTCAAAAAGGATAGGTTATAAATTAGTAAGTATTATCGTAAATATTACTTGATACCTATACCTATCAAAGTATAGGTCCCAATAATTAAGTTATTCATTAAAGCTCTACAACCAATAAATTAATGTGTTATTTATTTATGTAATAATATAACAAATATATGTATATAACAATTGCTTTTATGAATTACGCTAATTATAATATTTTGAAGTACGCTTTTTTAAATTCCGCCGACCAAATATCATAATAGATTATGTGTTTCAGGTTATTGGAGTTTACTAGACAAGTAGTGTTGTTTAACAATCGTAACTAACACGAAAATATCTATCATAAACATCTTTTTTTAGATAAAGTACTATTATGCATATTTAATTTTTGGAAGCAAACCCAGAAATATTTTTAGCTTGTGGTGCTTAAGAAAAAGTCCTTCAACTAAATAGTTAAGATACGTATTACAATAATTAATGAACAAATGCGGTGAATGTTAAAAAAATGTTTAAATTAATATATGAAAATTCTAAACTCAACATTATATAAGACTTTTAATATTTTACGAATCAACTAATCAGAACCTCAAATAAGATATGGGGCGGCGACAACAGTGCAGAAAAAAAATAGGAATTTCATATTCAAGTTTGACATTAGTAATTGTCAATTTGGTCTCTTAAATTAAATTATAGATTCTAATTACATTTGCTTACCAAAAAACAAATCACTCTGCAGCAATGATAATATATTTTTAAAACATTAAACGAAAATTAAACTCGTTTCATGCTTGATCTTCTAAGCACGCGACCTGTGACCGGAGGATAGTAGATACTCCACTTATCTGATGCTTTATAATAAAAGAAAAAGTCACGTTCTGTACATTTGAAACAAAATATTTTAAACGTAAAACTAAATAAATACAGAGATTTGTATTGTAACTATATTAGAAGAAAAAAAGTCATCTATTTCGTTATGGCATAAATGTAATTATAAAACCATGATGATTAAGAGATTTTTTTATAAGAGAACGTTCTATTTACTTATACAAAATATTTAATTTAGGCAAATACATAAAAAATTATATTAAAATTTATTACTTTTATTGATATTTTAAATTTATTCATCAACTTTTTAATATTAGCTGGAAATAAAATAAACTGTGTAATATACTACGAAAACTATTTTAATGGTTACGGATGAAAAAAAATATTTTTATCGATAAAAAGTTGTATTCTTGTAACATGCTATNAGAGATTTTTTTATAAGAGAACGTTCTATTTACTTATACAAAATATTTAATTTAGGCAAATACATAAAAAAATATATTAAAATTTATTACTTTTATTGACATTTTAAATTTATTCATCAACTTTTTAATATTAGCTGGAAATAAAATAAACTGTGTAATATACTACGAAAACTATTTTAATGGTTACGGATGAAAAAAAATATTTTTATCGATAAAAAGTTGTATTCTTGTAACATGCTATAAAAAAATCTTACCTTATCTATGACATCCAAATTTAAAAATATGTTGCGAAAACTGTGGTCATGTCACAATGTCACATGCGTTTATAATCATAAATCCTCAGTGTCACAAGCACACACAGCAGTCAGATCACAAATAGTTAGAAAAACACAGTTCACAAATAAAAGATAAGTATATTGAACTAATTTAAATTATAGGCGCCTGAAAAAATTAAAATATTCGGTACAAAGCTCGCGAAAACTTCAGAGAGCGCGCGGGAAAAATTCGAAACTAAAATTAATGAGAAAACGTCCGAAACACAGAAAATGCAACAGCCGCGCGCGACTTACACTCGCGACTGAAAAAAAATTGCCACATCTGCGTAAGACTTGGAAACTAAATCAAAATACTCGCTAGGAGAGGGACGAGTCAACCGAGGCCCCACCCTTCCCCCTCCATCGGCCGATACGCAAAAACATTCATAAAAAACACGCTCGACTCCTCCGCGAAATTATCAATTGTTTATATCACGAACAAAAATGTAAACTCGCGCGGACTCATCTCGACAAAGCCCTAGATTAAGCAAAACATTAAACAAATAAGTATCACACAATAGAATTCCGACAATGTCGAAATATTTAAAACAATACATCGTTTAATTTGTACCGATCATAATAATAAACATGGCCGCGTTACAATGTTATCGAAATTCATTTATGGAAATAATCCATGTGTTAATTTTTTTAAGTTTGGAATTTTATTAATATTCGGTGTCGAAGTTTCCCGCGCTCCTGCTAATTCGGAATTTGAATTACGTCAAATAGAGGTGCGACCGCGCGCTGCAGCCGCCCGGCCACGAATACGTCGCGCGGCAAACACGATCTCTGCCGACAATTTTTTTCTGCCAAAAAATCTAATAAAGGGTCTTAAGTTTAGGGTTAACTGTAAGCTCTACAATGCGGAGATGCTTTTTTTATGTCTTTTGAAACTGGAACGTATTTCAAACGGGGGTTGACCTTCGACCGGGCGAGTCGTGGATTTACTGCGTAATACACATTCAGGCACCGCTTTACATTGCGTTTTTTGTTTTATTACAGATAACATCGATAATCGATATTGAGTGTCATAACGCAATGGACTGAACAATGCTGGACATTTCATAAGAGGTAGACCTCTAATTTGGTAGCGCTTGTTCTTCTACTAGTTTTTGTGAGATATGAATGGGGACGTATTTCATTACTGGTATTTTATAGCAGTTTAAAACAGGCGAGCTGCGGATAAGACCAAATTTATAATACAAGTAGCTTATTAAGATTGAATTGATGGCGAGAATAAGTATCTCCATTGAATAAGCCAAGTTTGGAATAAATTATAAAAAGTAAAATATCATATCGATACTCCCGAAGAATATAATTTTAATTGTGCCCAGTTTTTAATTATTACATTAATTTTAGAACAATGAGTTCGGATACACATTAATAATTGTATTCACCTTTTTTTAGGATTATTTATAAAGATATAGTGTAAAACAGTTTCATACTGCAAAATAAAAAAAATAATAAAAATATTGTTACAGATTATTACGAAAATGATCATAATATTATGTTTCTTACATACATATACACTCACGCCGAAATCCCATAGAAGGAGGCAGAGACTACAGTTCGCCATATGCTAAGATTCTGATACATCTCTCTCGCCTCATCCACATCAATACATCTTCTCACACATTTTCGTTGTTTAAGGGTGCTACGAATTTGACCTTTTAAATACAATTTGTTGATTTGATCAGGGTAGAATTTTCCCGGGCGCTCTCTGCCGACACTTCCACTCACATTCGCCCGGTATATTCGTTTCGTCAATCGAATCTCACTCATTCTTTCTAAATGACCGAACCATTGGAGCATTCCTTTCTCGATCCTTGTCACCACATCATACTTCAACTTACCTTTTATAACGATCTTCCTTAATGTTTTTTTTTAAATTAAGTAATAAAATATTAGTAGATAATTGGTGTAAAAATATTAGATATTTCTTGTAAAATATATTTAGCATATATTGTTCTCGTAATATTTCTAGAATTAGAATAATTTATTTGAATCAGTACAGGTAACAATTAACTCCTTACAATACAAAGAAATAAGAACAGAGTTAATTGGTTTTCGATACTCCAGTTAATACTAAAACACAGTTATCAGCGAATTACCGGAACAATTCGGAGATAGTGTGAAAAATGATTCCCTCCAAAAAAAAAAGCTATTCAAAATACAGTCAGTTAATAGTTTTGTGAAAGTACCATACAATTGATCATCATTGAATTCATCATCATATCATCATCAACCCGAAATTCACTAATGGAATGGATCTCCTCGTCTTGGGGATCGCGGTAGATTGATTGAATAACAGGATGGGGCTGCTGACCATTATCCTGGTTCGAATACTTCACTTAACTGGTTCACATGGTATCCAGGGGAAGACATGGAGTGACGCTATTATTATGCTGGCGCCACTCAGCAAGTTTAGCATTATTGACAGATGTCCAGGAATATGAGAGTAATAAGATTATTTCACATTTACTTATTTGTTAAACAACACATATTTCATGTACGTAACATGAACATTGGTATAGCAAAAAAGCTTTCATTAGTCTGACTTATTATAAAGATATACTTAAAAATCTTTAGTTTATTCCCCAGGGATTTCAATATTACTTT
>WUAW01015433.1:4165-21626 GCA_017165845.1 Thaumetopoea pityocampa | reverse complement strand
AAATTTTCAAAAATCAAAGATATTTAAAAACAAACTACTCAGATCGACTAATTAAGGGCTTCTGAAACCATCGATGTTTGTTTGTTTGTTTGTTCGGGCTTCACGCAAAAATCAGCGAATACATTTTAGTTAAACAATTACAATCTTAAAGTTATTGTTCCGATTTAAATACTGCGGCGTGTTTCATCAAAATCGGTCCAGTAGAATTGAAGATACAACTTGATCCCTGTTTTAGTAGCCGCCGTCAAGATAGGAGAGGTCAAGTAAAAGTCTTTTATATAAATCTGATTGTGTAGGGATTTCCCATGTAAAACCGACATTCACGCGGGCGGAGCCGCGGGCAAAAGCTAGTACATCTACATCAATGGGATCAATCTAAAACAGGGATCAAGTTGTATCTTCAATTCTACTGAACCGATTTTAATGAAACATGCCGCTGTATTTAAGTCGTAATAGTGCTTTTAAGACTGTAGCAGTTTCACCACAATCTACCCGCTGGTTTTTGCGTGAAACCTGAACAAAAAAAAAACAAACAAATAAACAAACAAAAATCGACGGATTTGGTTTCAGAAGCCCTTAATTAGTCGATATAAGTAGTTTGTTTTTGAATATTTTTGATTTTAGAGAATTTGATATTTAACAATTTTATAATAGTATAGATTACTGAATTTTTGTCACATCTTAAATTCGTGTGGTTGTAATCTTGAAACCCGATTCGCATAACTGGATTGTAAATAAAATTTCCATGTCCGGATTCCATATTTGTGTTATTATGCGTGCGGTCAGAGGCGTATCTAGCACACGTAGCACCCATCTGCAATTATTACCCTAGCGCCCTCTAGTGAACGCGCGGTCAAAATGGCATAGGTACCAATCGTCCCCTCAGTGGCAGAATCCATTACTGACAACATTGACCAAAATGAGTTATTGACATCAGCGTTATAAGCGAAAGCTGGTCTACATTCCCTTTTTACTCACACATTGATACGATGCGTATATCGCGAGACAGAAAATGTAAATATTCACCAAGTACAGACTTGGTCCAGAAACAAGTTTGAAGAAAAGGAGGATTTGGTCATTTGATGAATTCTGCCACTAAGGGGACGCAATGGTCAGGGGGCGCTCGGCCAGCGCCCCCTGACACCGCTGCGCCCGTGTGCAACGCACACCCTGCACCATAGGTAAAGCCGCCTCTACGTGCGGTTGCGTGCGTGCGCGCATGTGTGTTTGTGCATGAGTATATCAAACCAAAAAATCTAGTATAGATTACTCACTGAAATGTCCTTTACTTATGAAAACGAGTAATCAAAAACTTATGAAAAGTTTACTGATGAGAATTCCGTCAACATCAGCTTAGCCTTTTCCGAGACTATGCGGGAAATACAGATAAGACAGACAGACAGACTTAAGTTTCAAGAATGCGTGTTCGCAATTTATTAACGTTCAAATAAATGTTTATTTGTTTGCACAACACATCACTTGTTGACAATCATCACCAGCCACTCAGTCCATAGTTGGTTATCCCTAATTGGCACGATTTGCCATAATTTCCACACTCGGCAAGTTTCTTGGAGATCTCAGTAGATTTTAATTGAATAACAGGATAACACTGCTGCCAATTATCCCGGTACATTCCTCAGCTGGTTCTCACAGTACCAACGGAAAATATGGAATTATCATGCTGACCCCACATACCCATGCTACGCGTTCATTTTGTTCAATCAAAGATTATTTGTCCTTTCTAGTTCTTATTTCTATAAAAAGGTGTTTATTAATATTTTATTTTATTTACATATAAATTAAATCATTATTTTTAACTTTATGGGGCATATGTTATCTATAATCGCTGCACGTGGTTTTGATAAAAAAGCTAAATTTTCGTATGTCGTATTAACAAACTTTTTTTTAAAATATAATATGGCTGTTCACAGTTTCGTCTTGTTCAGTAAATAAATATGTACATACTAATTATGATGATAGGTATATGAAGTGGAATCTTAAAAATTATGTTCCATTCGGTCTAATAGGTTAATAAGAACTTTATTTAATTAACAAATAACATACCTTATCGACAAATACGCCTTATTTTCAGAGTCAAAGATATAACCTGCTAAACGCCGATAGACGCTGAAGAAATAATTGACGAACATTAGTTTAGCGAGCTTACAAGCGAAAGTGTAATGGCTGACATTTTATATTATACAATGTTAATACAAAAATTATTTGTCAAAAACTCAACAAATATCAAACTACCCGCAAACTGAAATAAAAAGAGTATTTTTCTTGAATATTGTTTTAGTTATTATAGCTCTGGATTCTTTTGTCCATTTTTCTTAATAATATTTTTTAAGGCCGTGGATACCATGTGCTGGAGCCATTTTTATATGGTTATTGAAAGTTTTTTAAGTAAATATTTTACATCGCATTTACTTATTATAATAATAAGTACGTATTTTTATTTAACATTTTAATTATTATTTTAAAAATATTACTGCATTCTCAGATAAACAAAGCCAAAGCGAGTTGAAATTTTAATACTTCTTTTAATTTGATAGATTCAGGCTCAGATTTTACAGGCCTAGAACTAATCCATCACAGCAAACAACACCACATTTATAATCAACGCAATCACAATAAATAAACTAAAACAATGAAATTGTTCAGATTGTCGCGGAAGTCTGGCCTAATTTTATTAATTGTTCTTAGCCATGGATACATGTCCTTCAGCCGATCTTTGGCCTAAATGCAGTCAGTGTTACCAGGATAAATTTTTGAACTTTCCCTGTCTAAATAAATTTGTTCATTAGGTATATTATTATTACTTACCTCACTAGTAACTAGCTAACTAAGTAGTTACGAACTCTAGTTATAAGAGCGAAAATATGTTTGTTGGTTTATCAATATATAATCTTTTACGCATTAGGAATCTGGAATAAGGAATCGACGGGTTTTTTTTGTTGAAATGCTATATTTTATTCAGAAAAAAATGTACAATTATGGGATAAAGACGAATGTTTGATATAGATATCATCCACGCTAATCTCCACAGTGGATGGAGCTATTTGGGTGTGATTTTCATTGAGCTTACAATAACATTTAGTGTTTGTTTCGTTTAAATCGGTTGATAAATAAATAAAGATATAAATATATGGCAGAACTTAATTTATTTTATAAAATGAAACTGTAATAACATCCTTCTAATATTATAATGAAAAAAAAGAAGAAAAAGTTGCACTGTGAGGTTTGCTGGAAGAAAACTCAATTTTTGAGTTAAGCTCGCCTTTGTACATATTTTTTCACTATTTACAAATGTATTTACATGTTTGTGTATAATAAGAATAAATAAATAAATAAATAAATAAATAAATAAAGTTTTTTGATACAGATAAAATAAAGATAAAGGAAAATAACTGTACCAAATGTTTACCCCGGCTCTGCATGAGACCAGGCAGTATACTCGACGCTGGTATTCCGTTGATCCCTGGTCGTGTCGTTCAAACATCGAGCATACCACGTGAACACTGAACCCGATATAGCTTTTGCCACAAGTTATTTAAGCCAATTTAATAACGGTTACGATAAAAGTCTTTGGTTGGACACAAAATATCATCATTTTATAAGCTAAAAATCTTAAATGATATAATAGATATCAATATTTATAAACCGATAAAATGATAGCAGATATGTTGCCTTTAAGATCTGTAGCATATCTCAGGTATATAAGAAAGTTAAGCTTAATCTATACTATTATAAAATAGTTGAATGTCAAATTTTAAAAAATCAAGGATATTTAAAAACAAACCACTCAGATCGACTAATTAAGGGCTTCTCAAATCTAATCCGTCAATGTTTCTTTGTTTGTTCGAGCTTCAAGCAAAAACTAGTTGGTAGATTTTGGTCAAACTATTACATTTTTAAAGGTACTGTTCAAACTTAAATACTGCGGCACACGGAACAAACTGTTTGTTCTATGCTGCGGCATATTTCAACAAAAATCGGTCCCGTAGAACTGAACACACAGCTTGATCCCTGTTTTAGTAGTCGCCGTTATGGCACGAGAGCTTAAATAAAAGTGGTTCCTTGGTTTTTTATATAAATCTATGATTGTTTTGAGATCCCATGTAGGCGAAAACCGACTTTCATGCGGGCGGAGGCACGGCCAAAGCTAGTAATTTAATAACATTTGTCTATATAGTTATATTTTGTGTGATTAATATGTTAGTTTTATGTTCTTTTTGCCTGTTATCACCACTTGCTTTATTTTCTGTTTCTATTAAGGGGTAATATATTATAGAAACTATTTTATGATTAATGTAAATGAGAAAATAGTATTGTAGTTTACGAGGTTTATTTGAACTTACTCCAATAAAAATATTATTATAATAGAAACTGCACGTCTATTTTTTCTAACATTTGGGACTCCAACGCCCGCCAGTTCTCATCTTATTGTAAATAATCTAAAGTTATCTTATTATTTTATAAAAACTTTCAACTGGTCGTCGCTAAATAACACGTACTTACCTCTCGTCTTCGAACCTTAAATTCCAAAAGGGAATAAAGCAAAAAATTTGTCTTTGTGTTTAATATTCACAGGTAATATTACCCGGCTAAATCGAATCGCTGTACCACGCACCCGTCTGTATTTAAGCGCGAATACTACTCACAATTGACTGTATACGTTTCGGCATCATGCGTATATGATAATATTGTATTCTTGCTTTCTATTTTCGAACCATTATCAGCAACAGCTCTCCTAGCCGAGTTAACTTTGTTACAATCGTTAACACTAATAGAAACGAAAAAATTTATCGGAATGACATTTCTAATCGTCAAGTCACCCGTGAGTTATCGATTAGAAATGACATTCCAATACATTTTTTTCGTTTCTATTAGCGTTAAAAATTGTAGAAAGTCAACTTGGTAGGTGGGCAGTACTGCATCTACAACTTTATCTGTGCATCCCAACTAATGCTATAATTACGAATGTGAGTTTGTTTGTTACGCTTTCATGCGTTAAGTACTCAACCGATCATCATGATTTTTTTTACACACATTGTCAAGGGTATAGAAAAGGACATAGGATACCTTTTATCTCTAAAAAAACTGTTCCTGAGAAATAGAAATATTGTTTTATATGGTCATCCGACATCAACGCAAGTGAAGTCGCGGGTAAAAGCTAATTATCCATACATACACTGGTAGAACAACTGGCAACAAATGGTGAACTGCTTGCGTGCAGCTAGCAATTCGGGATAATGGTGGTAATTATGCGGTAACAAAACTTAACTAATTTTAGTCTCTCCCTATGTTTTTCTAATACCAAATGCCAAAACAAGAGGGCAACAATTTTAGCGAGTACCTACCTATGTTTCTGTTGAGTATTTGTGTATATTTAATCGTCATGTTGCGAGACCACGTTTAAAAGTTGTATTTACAACTAAATTTTGACGCGTCTAAATTAATCTGACAGCACCAAAATTGATAGCTATCTCGTTTTGGCGTTTACCATTAGAAAAAGATAGAGAGACTAAATTTAGTTAAGTTCTGTTATTGCTATTCAAAAGCTATTGGGATATCAACAGCAGTGTACTATTTTGCAACGAGCGTGCTGCAAATTTGGCTATAAGTTGGAGCCACTAATAAAAAAATATGAGAGACTCACTTGAAGTTTTATTTTAACGTTTTATATTAGTTTATTGTGATGTTTAATATATAAATTTGCTGTTGTTTTATGTATTAATCGTCAATAATCGTGAAAAATATTGAAACATTAGAATAAAACTGTGACAAACATAACAAAGTAACCTTAATTTTTCAAGGCAAAAGACCTGTGGGAATTTTACCTGGTAACACATTTGACCCTCCGGGGGTACGGTACAATGTCGATATGTGGGGCTACATAGCTTCCACCTGCGGGCCCGGTGCCCAACGATAAGAGTAATGCAATGTATGAAAATACACTGGTTGTAAGGGGTCACCATAAATTACGTAACACGTTAAGGGGGGAACTCCTTCCGCGTGAATAAAATCGTAAAATTCTTGTGACGTAATTTAATACATCCATTGTGTTTACATACATTACACTATGCAGTGGACGCTATGCAGCCCCACATACCGTCTTCGTACCGTATCCCGGGGGGTCAAATGTGTTAGCCATTTCCGTTCGTCATAAAAAAAGCACGACGATTCAATTGTATCTATTGTCAATAGACAACATAATGCGTATTAATGCTGAGTGTAGAATGAACGAAGAGTTTTTTAGACTGTTTCTTTGCCGTGAACGCATAGACTAGTTTACTGTTCATTGAAAAACTAGTTTACAATAAACGGCATGCATTGTGTTGATAGCTTCAACGAAATAGACCCAAACGCGGCCGAATATTCTCGAGTTTTTGACGTAAATTTGTCGAAATATGAACTATTTTATAAACTAGTTTGTCGTTGATGATATACGGTCTCGTTGCGTTGACCATAAAATCGTCAACGACCTACCATTAATGCGTATATTTGACAAATGTTTCCACGAATTGACTACAATTGTTATAGGATCATCCCTCACACATAGAACAGATGCTCCATATGTGGGAGTATAGACAGCGATAATGTGCGAGCGAAAAAGAAATAAAGGTACACAATGACATTTCGAGAATTTTCAAGCCCATTGTGCCTTTGTTAGGCGTACCAATAAAGATAATAATAATTTTTACAATAGCATTGTTCACTTTAGGGATTGGTTACAAAGCTGAAAAAACGTGGCAGAATGTGCGCGTAACTAAAAGAATTTAAAAAAAAACTAACAATAAACTTTTTTAAAGAAGAGTTTACGTAGATAGGTAACAGAATATGTATCTATTAGCTGTTATTTTAATTCCTTCATATAAAAGTTTTAAGATGTTTTGGCGGATTGGAAATAGTCAAGCTTTTAAGATGCCACAAGATGGCTATGAAATAGTTGAAACGCAACTACACGCTGGCAACGTTCAGTTATAATCTCGTCGTTTTTTGAGATGAACGTGGAAATTTTAGATGTTTGGAATTCCATAGCAAGCTTTCTCTGCGATTATAGTTCTAAAAATTTTAATACATAAGTACGAAACCATGTATTCAACATTTTTAAGAATATTCATAATCATGAAAAATGAAGCGTGAATCTCCACACTTAACCGCATTCGAGCATGCCCTATGGAATGGGCCACGTGTAGATGTGTACCGCCGTCGCGTCGTTAACCCACCGTAGCTATCCCATCGCCATCCCACCGTGCCATAAGCCATCCCAGACCAGTATGCCCTCCACATGCTGGCCCATTATAGTGGGCTAGCACGATGTGATATCGTATAGTAGCGCTACTAAAGAAACACGTCAGTGCCGCTTTGCTTAATTAAGTCAGGCCTTTTAACTATTTTATAAATTTGACTTCTTCATCCTGATCTTATCTCAACTTGAAATATAGTATAATATCCAATTATTACAGGAGACATGTCTATTAGGCAAGTTAAAATTACGAATTACTGTCTAACCTCACACCGTACTACACAAAATCAATGAAACGACTAGTATCATGACACGAGTTGAAATTATTTGACCTATTGTTTTTTTTTTACCATCCAAAACACTGAAATTAAAACTAATTTAAGAGAAAAATAAATTGGAAAATTAAATGGTTTGTGCTTACCTGTCCAATTCAGGACTACAGATTGCAACACAAAAAAGGATAGATACACACGCGTCCGCTTTCTATGACGGGCACAAACAGAGTGGTCTATGAAACAGAGTCATAGGAGCTGGGGATTTTGGAACGGTTTATTTTTACCATTTTTTTGACCTCCCAGTGTTGTCGGCAATCAAACAAAAAAGAGACATTCAGCTGTAATTACATACACTCACGCCGATATCCCATAAGGGTAGGTAGAGAACATAGTACATACTACATACATACTTACAGTCACGCCTCTTTCCCATTGGGTTAGGCAGAGACCACTTCCTTCCACCTGCTGCGATCGTTTGATGTAGCAAAGTGGCTACTCGCAGCCCAAATTTCCCCTCCGCGGGCAATGAGACGTGTCGGGTGATGAACCAGGACGCCGCCATTTTATAAGGTTCAAAAGTATTAAAGTTCATCATTGCATTCCCACGGCATAATGGAGAAGAAAGGAAAGTGGATGAGGTGGGAAAGGTGTATTGAGAAAGGAACATCAAATTTAGGTGAGGGACTATAAGATATAGGATACTACTATCTCGGAAGGAGAAGGAAGAGACAGTAGTAGCTTGGGGGGCCGGAGTCGCTTACCGCTTACCGGATAAGCTAAAAGACTAAGTACTCCCTGACCTAATTACGCTGTAATTACTATGGGAAATAAATTTATGATACTAGCTTTTATCCGCGGCTTCGCCCGCGAGAATGTCAGTTTTCTGCTACACGGGAAATCCCGAACCAATCATAAATTTATATAAAAAGTTTTAAGAACCACTTTTATTTGAGCTCTCGTACCTTGACGGTAGCTACTAAAACAAGGGTTAAGGTGTATCATTAATTCTGCTCAACTGATTTTAATGACACGTTCCGCAGTATTTAAATCGGAATAGTACCTTTAAGAATGTAGCAGTTTGACGAAAATCTACCCGCTGGTTTTTGCCGCGTGAAGTTCAAACAAACAAACATCGACGGATTTGGTTACAGAAGACCTTAATTAGTTGCTCTGAGTAGTTTTTTTTTTAATTTTTGATTTACAAAATGACATTTAACAATTTTATAATAGTACAGGTAAGTTGCTTTTACTACAAATACATGACATCTTTCATCTACCTGTTGTAGTGTTTTAGTCACTTTACAGTTCAACTGAAACTGTTTATGTATTCATAACGGAAAGAAAAAAACATTGTTTGTGAACACATTTTCTCGAGTAAAAAGTCTAAGAGACAAAAAATATTATATAACAGTACAAAACTCAACAGTTATGGTTACTTAAATTAATTTTAAGGCCCAAATTACCCAATATTAGGTAAAAAAGACTGCTCTGGTAACATAATTTACTGTTTACAAAAACGGACACCCTACCAATGCTGTCAGTACATGTTTAAAATTTCCCGCCACAACTACCATAATTCTCCGCAAATCCTTGACGATCGTGCTCACTCATTAATATTATATATTGATAATTTGCTGTATAGCGCCATCATAATAATAACGTCACTCCATCTTTTTCCATAGATGCTCTAAGAATCAGATAATGGGCAGCCGTGTTATCATGTTATTCAATCAAAAAGTACTGCGATCTCTAAGACGCTTGCCAAGCGTGGAGATTATGGCAAATCCTTTCATTTTAAGGAAAAGATCAATGTCCAGAAGTGATCTTCCTCGGGCTGATGATGGTGATTGATTATAAAATTAGAAAGATTTTACTTTCAGCAGCTATTGTCTGAGGCACTGCTCACATGCACTTATTGTTAAGTTCTATCTCTTGATAATTAAATGACCGGTCCATTTCAACATTTAAACGTGTTGGTGAAAACGGGCGTAAATAATCAAATTTAAAGTTGATCAATCTCAAATGTCGCGCTCTCCCCGCATAGGCCTCCTATTCGCCGTGAATCGGGGAATCGACCGCCGAATGGCAGCACTGAATAATAGAGAACGTGTTACGTAAATAACAATGACAAAAATGGGGTAGTTTCCTATACGACTAGTTTGTGTAGATTAGTAAGTTCGAATTGTTGCCGCCTTGTGTCATAAAATTCAATTCTGTTGGGTTATACTTCGTTATTGTTAATATAATTATATGGTAGATGTCGCTTTATACAAGTTCCGTAGAAGTAAGGTAAAAATGTTTTCATGTTTCTTTTATTTAATTTGGGTAATATTATTACAATATATGTAATGTTTTATAAAATATAGCCATAATTAAATGGAGACAATTTAACAGGTTTTATATTTTCATGTTTCTGCTCCACTAACGCTCGTTTCGGAATGCTTTATTTAAAACGCCAAAAATAACACGTTAATCATGTGGTTATATTCAGTGACGAGCGTTGAATGAACGACACCTTTTTACACTATTTCTTTACCGTGAACACACAGACTAGTTTACTGTTCACTATAAACTGGTTTACAATGAACGGCATGCTTTGGTACCGATTTTGTTGTAACAGAACTTAACTAAATTTAGTCCCTCCCTATCTTTTTCTAATGTCAAACGCCATAACGAGATCATCATCATCATCTCAGCCCAAAGACGTCCACTGCTGAACACAGGCTTCCCCCAAGGATTTCCAGAAAGATCGGTCTTGCGCTGCCCTCATCCAGCGGCCTCCCGCAACCCTAACCAGGTCGTCAGTCCACCTTGTGTAAGGCCTGCCCACGCTTCGCTTTCCAGTTCGTGGCCGCAACTCCAACACTTTGCAGCCCCAACGGCCATCGGTTGTTCGTGCTATGCGCCCTGCCATAATGAGATAGCAAATATTTATAGTGAGTACCGACCTACATTTCTGTTAAACGGTTCAAGAAAATGTTGCATTTTTGCGTATCTTTAGTCCATGTGTTCCGAGATCGCGTCTAAATCTTTTTGTCATTTCTCAACGAAACTGACAGCACCAAAATTGTAGCTATCACAATTTAGCGTTGGACATCAGAAAAAGATAGGGAGGGACTAAATTTGGTTAAGTTCTATTACTACAGAATCAGCACCATTGTGTTAATAAATAAGTGTATTATCTATGGTTTAATCAATTCAACGAGGAAGACCCGAACGCCGCCCAATATTCCCGAATTGTTTACGTCTGTCCGACTCCGCTGTGCGTCCGCGCTGCGATTGAGTCGTTAGTAAAAAATACTAATAAAAGATAAATAAAAGATTTGATATAAGCATTTTTTATACAATATACTAATAATTTGAATATCAGTAATCTGAAATAAATGATGATTATTATTATTATTAGACCATTAAAAATTTAACCAGAACTGTATTTACGCTAATTGACTCGGGCGTTCTTTAAAGATTTCATATTAATAATTATCCACAAAAACCAGATATTATCCCTTAAAAATGCAATATTATTATAAATACAGAATTTATCAAAATTTTAAATTATAGTATTCCATCATAATAAGTTTTTTATGTGAGGGGGCTTATAATTTAGATATAACTTCGAAGATTACGTGGCCGAAGTCACAAAAAATAACTAGTAAATGAATAAAATACATATAATCTTCATTAATAAAACACCTGTAATTCATGAATACAATTATTGTCATAGAATTGAATAAAAATAAAACGAGTAACTAATGAGATAGTCTAAGAGCTTGCACAGACGAGGGATTATTGCGTGATGAAACAGCCCCCCTAGCCGAGTTGACATTCGACAATCGTTATCGCTAATAGGAACGAAAAAATGTATTGGAATGACACTTCTACTCCATAAGTCACGTGTGACTTGGCGATTAGAAGTGTCATCCAATACATTTTTTTCCTTTCTATTAGCGATAACGATTGTCGAATGTCAACTTGGCTAGGGGGACAGGATATTTTCGGTCTAATAAATGTGTTTTAATAAATTAAGACATTTTGCGAGTATCTCAACACTCTGATTATGTAACTTGCAACAGCCTGAATGATTGCAATAATTGTACGATTGGCACTAAAATAACACATTACGTATGCATGTTCCAGGCTAATATAATACCAAACTGCGATAAATGCGCCATTTTAAATCACAGTTGCACTATTCTTGTACTCGGCTCTTGCAATCGCTGATTGGTAGGTCCCAACTGCGATTTGATAACCACCTAATCGATACAAACGCGACACCATGATTACGTAATTTGCAAGAGCCGAGCGACAGTAAAATTTGTGTCATAGGCATTAATAACTTTACAGATTGATAAAGTCACGGTAAATGCTTCATTTTAGTGCAGTACCACACAGTGTTACAGATTATAACATAATATGAAATTACAATGCAATATGTTACAGTAAGTAACGCAATGCATAATATTAATAAATAGTTGTGAATTTCTTGCAAGTTATGCAATCAGCCATTTTATTGTGCAATAGTAGCAAGTCGAGATATGAGAATTTCGGCGAAGGCGAATTGAGAACCACTTCAGCTGAGTGCGAGATTCGGAATCATGGTCATACTTACGTAATAATAAATTTCATAATTAAACCAGTAATAAATTTCATACAAACATTTTGGAGCCGCTCAATTTTGTTCAATAAATAATACACAGTAATAATAAGTACTCATTTTTGTTATTTAATAATTCTATGATGAACATTAAAATTGATTATAAAACAAAAAAATATATTTATTTCGCTCAAGACGAATCCTACCGTAGGATACGGTATGCTACCGTATTATACCGGTAGGACTGGTATTATACCGTATCTAATGGTGGTACCATATCTAATACAAGCTTTACATCACTAGAAATGACTCACGCACCTCCTTGCTGATAAAATACGAAGCTATGACAAATGCGCCATTTTAGTGTAACAAGCGTTTACGTTTGACTATTGTAAGATACGTAATCAGCCCCCCCATAGCCAAGTTAACTTTCTACAATCGTTAACGATTATAGAATCGAAAATAAATGTAATTGAATGACATTTCTATTCGATAAGTCACGTATGACTTGACGATTAGAACTGTCATTCCAATACTTTTTTTTTTCAATACATTTATACAATCGTTAACGCTTATAGAATCGAAAGAATGTATTGGAATGACATTTCTATTCGATAAGTCACGGGGGACTTGTCGAGTAGAAATGTCATTAACGTTAACTATTGTAGAAAGTTAACTTGGCTAGGGGGGCAGGTTATAACGAGATTTCCTCAAAAAAAATATTAATTTTAACAAGTACTATATATTACAAGTATTGAAGTCAAACTATAGGCGTAAGTCGTGCGATTTGCACTAAAATGACTCATACACGTTACACATTGTAGCATTATGTTATGAAATTAGAATGAATGTAATTGCACAATTATTGCTATTATTCGGATTAATCAAGATCAGCAATAAATCTGCGCTTTAAACTCATTGCAATTAAATGTACACATTATCGAGTTAGATCAAAACGCCAAATCACATTCGTCAAATAAAAAAAAATGCACGTAATTGAAATTTCTATATATTCAATATAAAACACAAAGCATCTACGAAAAATGTTAAAATTAAAAAATTGAGATATTTTTACGTTTTTAATTGTCAAAAAATCAATTGCCGAAAAATCAGTTACTCGGATTACTTTTTTAATTGTGAATTTCTTTTTATTTTTTTTGTTATTTCAGGACACGGTCAACGACCTGTCCCCCTAGCCGAAAGGAGTTACTACAATCGTCAACTCTAATAGAAAGGAAAAAATTTATTGGAATAACATTTCTAATCGTCAAGTCACTCGTGTTTTATCGATTTGAAATGTCATTCCAACACATTTTTTCGTTTCTATTAGCGTTAATGATTGTAGAAAATCAACTTGGAAGTGATTTAATTACATTAGTAATAAATATATATTTTACATCAATTCCATTCAATTATAACGTATTTTATAATTACAATTATTTATTGTAAGTATAAAAATATATTCAATTACATAAAAAATACATCAAGTATTGATGTTCATTAATTATTGAGGTACCTATGTCCTAATAACGGGTGAGTTCGTCTAGGGTCTTTTGGTTTTTTCTATCGAGCACACACCAACTAGACGGATAATAACAGGCGAGTGGTTTACATGGATGCACACATACACTCAAGCCGATATCTCACAGGGGTAGACAGAGACCACAGTTCGTCACATATCAGGATCCTGGCACACCGCTCGAATATCGCCTCAACCACATTTTTACATATTTTCATACATTTTCGGCGATTAAGGATGCTACGAACATGATCTGTTTGAAACAAGTTGTTAATTTTAATAAGGGAGGTTTTTCCTGGGCGCCCTCTTCCGACACTTCCACTCACATTTGCCGGATATATTCGTTTCGTCAATCTCACTCATCCTTTATAAACGACCAAATCATTGGAGCATTCCTTCTTCGATTCTTGTTACCACACACACTTAAACTTACATCGATCCCTTATCACGCTATTCCTCAACCGATCAGTCAGGGTTTTCATCAACACATGCAAATTAGCACATTTGTGCTAATTTGCATGTGCAAATTAATTTGATGGTCTCTTGTGGAGGGTTGTATTTACAACCCTCCACAAGAGACCATCATATCAGTATCGAGAATTGTCGAGAGCTATGAACATACTCATAGTGATTTATTTACTAAAACAAACATTATAACAATGTGAACAATGGATTAAAATGACCTGTTGTAAGATAAAATTGTGTGTGGTATCAACAGTAAAACTTCCAGTCTCCAAAAAGATGGCATAGAATTGCACCGGTGTGCGAGTAAAATATTAAAAAAAGACATAACTTGTGTGTATTTCACCATCGGAGTTCAAATTATACTGGATTATTTTGAGATAACGTATATAAGATATCTACATAGTGTGGTCTCATTTTTTCGTATGCGCCTAATTATACTAATCTCATTTCTTTTATTACTTCAAATTATTTGTCACGTGTAAAAAAAAAGATAAAGGAGAAATATTCGAATAATGAAAGATTAAGGAAAAGTTTAAAAACGACTATACCGAATCATTTAAGCATACACATAAAATTGCAATATGTACTCATTAATAAAAGAAAACTTAAAGAGTTATTAAATACATTACCGGTAGCTAAATGCAATCCACAAACGAGACAAGCAAATATGAAAAGACTACAGAGTACATATACGCTAAAATAACTTTTATGGAAAAAAACACGATGTCAAATGCCCCAACAGTTTAAGAATGATTAAAGAAAAATTTCCTAAATCTAAAATAGTTGTATCAAACATTTTTAGAGAAATAAGTAAAAGCAGAATTTACGAAAATTATTAAAATAATGTGGCTACAATGCTTACAGATACTAAACTTGTTTTAACCCATCCAGTCCGTAGTCCAATGATCTGTGAAACGACAATCTGAGCCGGCCTCCCCATGTAGCTCAGCTGGCAGAATTTTATAGAACAAATCAAACCGTTGTCATCTAGTTGCTGTGGATGGATCTCAGAATAAAGCTATAGTTTATTCTGAGGGATGGATTTCTTCGTCATAGAGGATGCTCTATGATAGAGGAATAATATTGTTAATGGAGCAAGAGGGTGTCATCTAGAGATGTCCTTATTTAGACGACCTTAGCGAAACTTGCCCCATATCTGAACTTACCCAAATATACGACAATGTTTCAAATAATTTCAATTTCAAATGAACTCGTGTACAAATATAACTGTACACTTTACATACAATACATTATAAAAATTAAATCGAATAAAGCTTATTTTTATAACACATGTTCACTATTAAAAATCTTATAATTAAACTTCAATTCATTATTCAATCATTACTACACTTCGAGATGCAATATTATCATGTCATTATTCAATCATTACTACACTTTAAGATGCAATATTATCATGTCATTATTCAATCATTACTACACTTCGAGATGCAATATTACAGTTTCATTAATTATTGTTTTTCAGATAATTTGGACAGTTTATATTTGTGTTTTCTTCCGGACTCGTGTGTGACTTTACGATCCACGGGAACTTTGGAATTGCATACATCACAGAAATACAACACCAAGGCTGTGCCTACATCAAACTTGTCCCTATCAGTAGATTCTGGAACATCATCCTTATTATTGTCGTGATATTTATCCAAATGTTGCATCAGATCATCGAAATCATCGTTGCACGTTGTGCAATAATAATAATCCTCCGCGAGTATTTTAATATTATTGTCTGTTGTCACGTTATTCATGTTCGTTTCGTGTTTTGGCGTTCTCATATGTTTCATACCATTTTTGTCTTTATCTTTTAAGACGACTTTACATATGCCACAGATTTTTTCATTGGACTTCCATCCGGATACTATGTATTTGGGGTGTTCCTTTTTCTTCTGGAACGCGTTTGACCGTAAAACAATATGTCTCGTGCCTTGCACGTGGGAACCGTAGTTGTGTGATTCAATATATTTACCGCAAGTTCCGCAATATATCTGTGTGACATACGGTGTGTACTGTTTGTACGTATCCAATAGTTTCTCGTGTTCTTTGTCTGTTAGATGGGCTTCGTATTGGCGATGTACAAGAACATTACAAATGACGCAATGATAAAAATTATCATCGATCTGTAACCAAATGAGATTATTTATTTATTAAGCGACTGCGTCTGGAGGTGGGTTATGTTTTACGAGTGTATGTATATTTCTTAGGAACGCTCTGTAGCCTGAACGGCTTGATAGATTTTAGCTTGAGAGGTGTCGTTAGATTCGTCTTAACTATGAAAGTGGTATATAAAAATTACAAGCTATTTCCCGCGGCTCCGCCCGCGTGAATGTCTGTTTTCAACTACATAGGAAATTCCGACACAGTCATAGATTTATATAAAAAGTCAAGAACCACTTTTACTTGACCTCTCGCACCATATCGGCGGCTAATAAAATAGAGATCAAGCTGTAACTCAATTTTACTGAACCAATTTTGATGAAACATACCGCATTATTTAAGTTGTAACAGTATATTTAAGACTGTAACAGTTTAATCAATATCTACCCGCTGGTTTTTGCGTGAAGCCCGAATAAACAAACAAACACTGATAGATTTGATTTCAGAAGCCCTTAATTAGTCGATCTGAGTAGTTTGTTTTTAAATATCTTTGATTTTTGAAAATTTTACATTTAACAATTTTATAATAGATCTATAAAAAATACATTTTTCACGCAGTGGATTTTTTTTTATGGCAATGAAGTTGACAAAAATTAATTACAAATTTTGTTTAAGCACGAATTTCTTGACTTACTTTACTGCGTGGCATCGGTACAATAATACTCGTATGATAGTATCATTCCTTATCTTCCCGTAGTTGCCGTCACAACGAACTGAGGAATATACCAGGATAATAGTCAACAGCGTTATCCTGGTATTCAATCAAAATCTGGTGCGATCTCCGGGACAGGTCGCCAATTCTGGAGTTAATGCAACTCCCTTTTACAAAATGACGGACTTGCCGTAACCTCAAACAAGTGGACTTCTATGGGCTCGTGATGATGACGACGTTAACCCAAACTTTACCGATTGAAATATGTGAATATATCTTACCAGCAACTAAAAATCAATCTTATTTTCACAGTGTTAAAATCCATATTTTAACGCAGTAACGATATTTGGTGTTTCTAAAATCGAAACAGTTACAGCAACCCGGCAACGAATGGGTGTGAACTCCAATTACTCTTATAATAAACTTTAAATTAAATCTTTACTACTTTAAATATATCGCTCATTCAATAGAACAATGACGTAATTGCAAAAAAGTTAAAATTTTATTTTGTATTTAATTTGGATGATTTGTTGTT
>WUAW01015424.1:511-19803 GCA_017165845.1 Thaumetopoea pityocampa | reverse complement strand
TATATATATATATATATATATATATATATATATACATACATATATACTATAAAGAGGTAAAATGTTATTGTATATCTTCAACATAATCCTTGGTAGTCTGATAATCTCAGATATCCCCAGTCCAGTTTCGTCCCTACTACAGGAGCATGAAACTCTTCTGATCAGGAGGAGGATGAGACTTTAGTCTACCACGCTGACTTAGTGAGGATTAATAGACTTCACACACTCGAGTGGGCATGTAGGTTTCCTCACGAAATTTTCGTTTCCCCTTAAGTACATTGTCATGTGTCTACATTGTAGACAGTACATGAATTAGAAATATCTCAGTAGTACGGCACCAAATCGAACTCACGCGCTTCTGTTAGTCTCAGTGCGTACTACGATGTCTCTACATTTGTTCCCAGCTCGGAACACCAGTTGTCACTACCAGTATGAAACTATCAATTTTGGCATAATAATTTGAGTGCAGCCTAATACGACTACCATAAGCTGTTCTCATTCGTAGTGATACGGAACAGATTAGGTAGTTGGCGTTTTACTGCTTGAAGATTTTAGTACCGAAATGAAGACTTAAATTAGCTATGAAATAAATATTTATAAAAAAGTGTGTCGTTGTAAAGTTCTGCAATTGTAATCTAAGAAACTATTTAGATTTAAAAAATAAATTTTCGAGGCCACTAATCCCCATCAAACGTTAAACACCACGACTGCCTAACACCGTATGTAACCATCGATGTACCTACACCTACATATATGTATATACCTGTGAAACTAAATCATTGTAAACATAATATTCTAACATTTTTTTTAAAAAAAGATCTAGATGATTCTCGATGGTTCGAAGTAATGAAAGGCGGTTTAAATATAATCACTTTATATTTCCATTCTATTACTATCAGACGAGTCAGCATAATTTAGATATAATACGGTGGCTATGCCAATATAAACCTATCCCCAAGTAACATAAATTTTATTAAAATGAAAATTATTTCCATTTCAAAATCTCAATATTATTAAATCAAGTCGTAAGAAATAGCTGCTCTATCGGCGTGCACTGACCAAATAGGTACTTGAAAAAATGTACTAATAAAATATTTATCATCAGTAGATCTATTAATTATCTATTACTAAATTGTTAAATGTCAAATTTTGTAAATGAAAGATATTAAACAAAACTACTCGGATCAACTAATTAAGGGCTTCTGAATCCAAATCCGTCGATTTTTTTTTTGTTTGTTCGAGCTTCACGCAAAAACTAGCGAATTGATTTTGGTCAAACTTTTACAGTCTTAAAGGTCTTTCTTACTATTCCTACATAAATACTGCGATATATTTCATCAAAATCGACCCAGTAGAGTAGCCGCCATTAAGTCGCGTATAATGTCTTATAGTCTTTCTCAAATTCAATATTCTTTGCTCAATATACCTTTCCTACCTCATCCACTTTCCATTCCTCTTTTAAGCTAATAGCNTAGCGAATTGATTTTGGTCAAACTTTTACAGTCTTAAAGGTCTTTCTTACTATTCCTACATAAATACTGCGGTATATTTCATCAAAATCGACCCAGTAGAGTAGCCGCCATTAAGTCGCGTATAATGTCTTATAGTCTTTCTCAAATTCAATATTCTTTGCTCAATATACCTTTCCTACCTCATCCACTTTCCATTCCTCTTTTAAGCTAATAGTTAACGCGCCGATGGATCCATGGCCAAACCCAAGATGATCAATATCAGTCCGGTAGAATTGAAGATACAGCTTGATCCATTCTTTAGTAGTCGCCGTTAAGGTAAGAGAGGTCAAGTAAAAGTGGTTTTATGGATTTTATATAAATCTATGGTTGTTCAGGATTTCCCATATAGCGGAAAACCGATATATACGCCGGCGTAGATGCGGACAAAAGCTAGTTTTATATAAATCTATGATTGTGTCGGGATTTTCCATGTTACCGAAAACCGACATTCACGCGGGCGGAGCCACGGCCAACAGCTAGCAGAAGGTAATCTATCTATACTATTATAAAATTGTTAAATGTCAAATTTTCAAAAATCAAAGATATTTAATCGACAAACAAATCAGAGATATTTAATAACAAACTACTCAGATCAGCTAATTAAGGGCTTCTGAAACCAAATCTGTCGATCTTTGTTTGTTTTGTTTAATGTTTGTTCGGGCTTCACGCAAAAACCAGCGGGTAAAATTTGGTTAAACTGTTACAATCTTAAAGTACTATTGCGACTTACATACTGCGGCGTGTTTCATCAAAATCGGTCCAGTAAAATTGAATACACAGCTTGAGCTCTGTTTTAGTAGCCACCGTTAAGGTACGAGAGGTCAAGTAAAAGTGGTTCTTAGGCTTTTCATATAAATCTATGATTGTTTCGGGATTTCCGATTTAGCGGAAAATAGATATTCACGCGAGCGGTACTGCGAGCAACAGATAGTAGAATATAATCGAATTCCGTGGACATTGTCGTATGTTTTCTGTATTACGGTGGGCGTTCTGAACACACCCAACTGAAAGTCGACGCCTACAATACAATTATATCTAAATATTGTACAATATCGTGCATAAATATCCATACATTCTTTATCAGTCCATAGCTGACAATAAGCCTTCCATATTTTGTATCGTAATTCTGTATCCTCTGACTCCTTCATCCAGCTGCTGCTGGCAACTTTCTAGACTTCAACGGTGCATTAAACTGAGGGACGTCTTACACTTCGTTTGCCGACTAAATTTAGACTCTCTCTATCTTTTTCTAATACCAAACAGCAAAACGAGATAGCAAACATTTTTAGCTAGTACCAACCTACATTTCTGTCAAAAGATACAAAAAATGTTGCGTTTTTGCCTATCTCTAGTCGACATGTTCCGAGGTCACGTCTAAATTTCTTAATTTTGACGTGTGTAAACAAAACTGACAGCACCAAAATTGTAGCTATCTTGTTTTGACGTTTGTTATTAGAAAAAGATAGAGAGAGCTAATATGCTAAATTTAGTTCTGTTACGAACTAAATTTAGGCGTAATTCTGCTGGTTACAGCAAAATTATCACCATTTTGTTTCAATCAAGCAAGTCTAATTTGTAAATTTCTCTTTTGAATCTTTCATTCAGAAATGCTAAATCATAAACAGATTAATTTCGTGTTTATAAATGCCAAATAGGAGGGTTATTTTGGGCGTGGGACCTCACTGTGCGTCTCAATGACGGTGTGAATCATCGGCGAGTGGTGTAAAATTAGAATATTCCACTGCGCACACGCAACGATTTCGTGATGGAGTAATTGCAAACTTTATCGCTATGAGATTTTTTTCTAATTATAATGTAGCTTTCTGGTACATTCATCATGCGTCTGATAATATTTACTATTGTACGTAGGTTACACCGTGGAACGGTATAATGAAGGTCATCGATACCAAATGTGGTCTATATCGACCCCCAGGGGTCGACGATGACTTGCAAGGGGTCCACGCCAACTGTCAAAACCACATTTGAAGTTAATAAATTTACAAAAATTTCATATTTACTACGCTTTGGGGTTCCAGCCAAAAGTGAAAAACATTACAAGTGGTCTACAAGACAAAAAAAATTTGAGAACCTCTGATGTAGGAAATGGAGGATTATGCTAGTACGAATCGCACTGTTCAGGTATCTTGTTTGTCTAGTAGCTGATCCAATGATTCAATAAACATAAGTATAATAACACTGTAATCCAATCTCTGGTTAATTCTTGTCGCTGCTTACAACATCTCAGTACCTAGGTAATAAAGACCGAAATAAGTTTGGATATTTTTCAATATACCGCTCATTCACGATGATTTCTGGTCGTTTCTTCCAAAATTTAATAACAACTTGTAAATAGAGAAAAAAAATATACAAAGGCGAGCTTAACTCAAAAATTGAGTTTTCTTCCAGCAAACCTTAGAGTGTAAAAGTATTTGAGACTAGAATGAGAATAGGATCCAGTGTACTAGGTACAAAAGCATACACAAACATACATATACAAATACCAAAACATACCAAAATACATACATACATATATTATTTTGAGAGAAGGTGCTCCTTAACTGTTTCCTTGAAAACACTCAGAGAAGAGCTATCCTGAATAGAATGAGGAAGTATATGTAATTAGTAATTGTTGTATTATGTAATTTTCTTGTAATTATTGTAATATGAACTGATTTATTTCTGTGCCAATTGGTATGGGGCTCGAATCCTAGTAGAGACAAACTGAGCATCACTGATTGAAAGTACGCGAGTCAAGGATGTCTATCTATATGTGTATTAACATTCATTCATTCATCGGTATAAGTAAGTATATCGTTATTACCCAAGACACAAAGAATCCTAGTTTGGCTAAACGAATATATCTGAAAAAAATAATGTGTCTGCAATATCAGCTTCTTCATGGCATCCGGAAGTATCGGGATATAGTGAGAGTATTTGAAAACTATCTTACTTTAACGCCTAAAAACAACTCTTAATTAAATCATTTTACTTATAAATATACTATACTGGATAGTATATTTATGATTCTACTTGTCTCTTGAAGACTTACATCTATGCATCAATAGATGTTATCAGTCTATATATACCTAAGACATGTAGCTTTTTCTATAAACTTTTAAAATAAGCATGCCAATACTCAATCAATGGTAATATGACGCTCAGTTCTAATTATATAAAAGGTACAAGACATATCAAATTTCAGAGTTCATTCCCACATTATCGCTAAAGACGTCATTTTCTTAATATGTTCTGCCTCATATCCATCGCGTCATTTATATGGGTTACTGTTTATACGTCGTGAGAGGAAATCGAGCAATGGATACATTGTTTGCTGGCAAATTCATTATGTTTCTTATAATAATACAGTCGGGCGTTAACTGTTTTCAAGGTTTCTGTTTAGTTGCCAAAAATTTTACTGCGTTGATCCGGGTCCAGATTATGTTTTCATAGTTTGTTTAGGCCCGAGTTAGGTACATCCGGTCTGATGTTTTGAATAAACAGTCCTTGAATATGATTAATGATTTTAAAAGCAATTTAATGTACGTTACAACTATAACTCAGACGAGTTAGGCAAAACCGTTCGGCCCATTGAAACAAATTATACACAAAATAATACAACGTCTCTCTAAGTTTATGAAATTACCTTCTTTGAACAGACAACTATCAGCTCAAAATTTACCAAATACATAACTCAACATCTACTGTAGTATTTATGAATACACTCTTTATTATCAAAACCTGAATAATTTTGCAGAAATCGTAGTATTATTATTAGTAAAAGGCCTACCTGCAAATTTAAAGAAATTCAGAGGTAAAAGAACACTGAATTTAACCCACAGAAATCTATTAACAAAGTCACATTCGAACACCAGACGAGTTAGCACAGCGTTGTCCAGAAGACTTAAGTGAAAAGAAATTTCTTTTAAACTATTTGCATCCATTTTTTAAACTTTAAACGGCCTGCAGAAGTACATCGAGTGGTATTTAGTGGTTACAAGCCTCACACAAATGTCAATTGTGGCTTTATGCGCTAGAAAATTTACAGTCCTAACAAGAATGGTGCTATTGCCCATTACTCTTTAGTTGTTGATAACATACTTCGCTAATTTCATGTATTCACCCAAGTCCTGTGAATGTATTTTATTACAACGATCTCGAAGAGTATAAAGTCTCATATCTATACTTACGAGTATATAATTATAATAAAAAAAATTATACTAACTAATTAAAAATTATACTAAAATTATACTAACTAAAAAAAAAATTATACTTACACTAACCTAACCGACTGATTCATCAACGCAGAGCTTAAACCGCTAGAATTACAAACTTGAAAATTTGGCAATTGATGTCTTTTATATTGTAAGCATCCACTAAGTAAGGATTTTTGGAAATTTCACCCCTAAGGGGGTAAAATAAAGGATAAACGGTTGTATGGAAATCCGTCATTTTCAAAGAAAGAAGAACGAAATTTAACATACCCACTTCTCGTTAGAAATAAATGTACACGTATATCAGCGTTTTTCAAAATTTCACCCCTAAGGGGGTGAATTAGGGGTTGTAAGTTTATATGGGAAGTCCGTCACTTTTGAACGCAAAAACATTAAATTTCATATACCAGCTTCTGGTTAGAAATAAATGAACACGTCGGCGGTTTTTCAAAATTTCACTCCTAATGGCGTGAATTAGCTTAGTAATTATAGCTGCAAAATGGAACAACGGAAACGTCGTTTACAAAGAGATACTACGGTAATTAAAAATAAAGATTAAAATAACTAAACACACGAGCGAAGCCGCAAGAAACAGCTACTTTTATATTACCTTTATTTGACTTGACTACATGATTCGACATATCAATACAGAATACACATCGCACCAACCGCATAACAGCAGAGACAGAGCAAGCCCGGATCACAGGCTCCGTACAGAGTAATACATGGTGATAGTCAGTGGGGCGCACACACCACAGCTACATGTACCACGTCTTCTCGATAGACAACGCTTCTCTAGAATTTCGACACAATCCTTGAAAAAATAATAAAAAACTTAGCAAATATACCCACTACGTTTGAGCTTTCTTTTCCATTACTTTTTCGATACTGCTCCTCCAGCTACACTGAATACAGTCGAATTCCTAACTACCTGCAAGGCGACAGCAATAAATGACCGATTACTGGGCAGAAATACACTGTCTGTACTCCAACAACCAACGGCTGCGATGACCGGGAAGCCTGCCAAAGGTGATTATTATTGTCAAATTCCCCTATGAAATGGAACAGAATAAAGGAGCCAACAGCTGCACTAAGTATCTTTAATATTGGTAACGTAGGCACTAGGTAACGGTGGAGCATAGGAGGTTAAGAACTCCCGGAAGAGATCGATCTAATAGTAAGATGAATAGACCTAAAAATTTATAGACACACGCACTGAACAAACTGTAAAAATGTTTTTCATTTAGACAGAATCAGCTGTTAGTCCACATAGTAGCGGTATGATAACACTACTTCAGTAGGAAGACCAAACGTCATGGACAGAGAAGACAGAGAATACATAAAGTATTTTTATCATAATCATCATCATATCGCCAACAGACGTCCATTACTGGACATGTCCAGTGGTGGACGTCTGTGCCTCCTTTAATGGTCGGCACACCGAGCGGCTACTAGCCGCCTGCATCCACTGATTTCCCGCGACCTGGACCAAGTCATCGGCCCGCCTAGTCGGGGCCACATTACGCTTTCAGGTTTGGGGTCTCCANATAGTAGCGGTATGATAACACTACTTCAGTAGGAAGACCAAACGTCATGGACAGAGAAGACAGAGAATACACAAAGTATTTTTATCATAATCATCATCATATCGCCAACAGACGTCCATTACTGGACATGTCCAGTGGTGGACGTCTGTGCCTCCTTTAATGGTCGGCACACCGAGCGGCTACTAGCCGCCTGCATCCACTGATTTCCCGCGACCTGGACCAAGTCATCGGCCCGCCTAGTCGGGGCCACATTACGCTTTCAGGTTTGGGGTCTCCGTTATAGCACTTTAAGAACCCAACGTCCATCAGTTCTGCGGGTTATTTTTAGTGCACAGGAATCTGAATTATTTTGAGTTCTTCGCTATTAGTAGGTGCAAATCCCAAAAATGTTTTAGTGTCTTCGGTGCGGCGGAATGCGGTAAGGTGTTTCTACTCGTAAAAAAGTAATGATTCTTATTACCGTTGGCGAAGGCTGGCACGGTGCCAGTGGTCGTGTTAGAGGGTATGCTGTAATTAGTGATCGTAATTATGTATGTTTAGAAACCGTGACTTATGGAACAAAAGAAGAGTGGTGACTGAAACATTTTAATATGGTTTTACTTTAACATGGCTACACGATTTTTTAAAGATCGATTTGTATATGATTATATACGAATGTAACGGGATTTATAGATATCTCGAAATGTTTGTACAATAGAAAAATCTGGAAATATGCCAAAGATAAAAAAACATAAGGCGGAGTGGCAGCACTGTACAGGGGCGTCACGCTCCAAAAGGTTTGTCGGCGAATGCAGTAACCGAGATAGTCACAACTACTCGTACTCAGCAGGCAACAACTGCGTTGCATTGTTGGAGCGTTCACAGACCATTTTGGTACGAACAAGCATCTTCACAAGACGTACCTGTCTAGCAATACGACATGTAAAAATCGTTAAACACAGAACGTTCCACAGAAGTGGAATAGATTTTGGTGGTGATTCTGCTGTAACAGAACTTAACTAAATTTAGTCTCTCCCTCTCTCTATCTATCTTTTTCTAATGTCAAACACCAAAACGAGATAGCTATTAATTTTGGTGCTATCAGTTTTGTTTAAACACGTCAACACCTCAAAAATTTAAAATATTATATATGACTTCGGAACACACGGATGAAAGATACCCAAAAACGCAACATTTTTCGTTAAAAATCTATGCTACCTCATTTTGGTGCTTGGCATTAAAAAAAGATAGGCAAAGTCTAAATTTAGTTAAGTTGTGTTACATCAAAATTGATTGATTGTTGTTGACAGATTGATTGTTGAATCAAAATTGATACCACTGTGCTGCTGCGATATATTGGCCGGAAAGCGAATGGATCTTTTAGATTTGGTACCCCCCAGACCTCAAGAATGTCAAGACCTCAAGTCTTCACTGCTAGATCAATTTGTAGCTCCATTGAAGCTTCCTTTAATAACCCTAGCACAAGATAAATTATACACTACTATAGTTAATCGAACTAAAAAGTAAAAAATAATGTTAATTATTATTCTTAATATAAGAATAATGATTAACGAGAAAATTAATATCATTGTGGTGAAAGCGTGGGGTGCTCGATATCAATTATTATAATTTCTTACCAGTTCTATTCCGAAATGCAGAGTTAGTGTAAAATTGTAATACAAAACACCCCACGCTTTTACCACGACATTAATTTTCAGTACTATTAATATTTGCAGTGACTTGGTGGAAACATTAGGAGACTCTGTTACTCCATACTCAACAGTTGCACGCTGGGCCAAGGAATTTAAACTGGGCAGAACATCCACTGACGATGAACATCGCGAAGGACGCCCATTTACGTCTCTAACCGAAGTAAACGTGGAAGATATTGTGTTGGCAGATCGAAGAGGACCGTCGGGTATGTAGCTGAGGTCACAGGGATCTCATATGGTAGCATTCAAAGAATCATTGCCAAGTAATTGCATATGACAAAGGTCTCTGCGCGTTGGGTATCGAGAATGTAACTGACGAGCAAAAGAAAAAACGAGTCGACATTTCGAGGCTGAATCTCGAAAAGTTTCAAGATGATGGGGATAACTTTTGTCACGTTATGTGACCATGGATGAGACCTAGATCCATCATTTCGATCCCAAGACCAAACAATAATCCATGACTTGGAAACGAGCTTCCTCACCGACACCAAAAAATTCAAAGTTTCATGTACCGCGGACAAAGTTATGGCGTCCGTTTTTTGGGATGCTGAAGGAATTATTATCTTGGAATACTTGGAAAAGGGAGCCACTATCACGGGATCTTACTAAGCAGATCAAATAAGGAGATTGCGGGAGGCGATTCAGGAAAAAAAGACGCGGCAAGCTACGAGCTGGAGTGCTGTTTCACCAAAATAATGCACCGTCACACAAAGCTGCAGTTACGATGACTGCCATTCAAGAATCAGGATTTGAACTGCTTGAACACCTTCCCTGTTCACCAGATCTGGCTCCCAGTGACTTTTACCTCTTTAGCCGAGGAAAGCCTCGGCTCAAGAAACACCTCCGATCCAAGAAATTTGAAGACAATGGCGAAGTAAAGGCTGCTGTTGAGGCGTTTTGGGAAGATCAAAAGAAAGATTTTTTTTCTGAGGGAATTTTAGGTTTAGAAAAGAGATGGACTAAATGTATTGACTTGTTAGGAGACTATGTAGAAAAATAAAAACAAATTTTAAGCATAAACATTGTGTGTTATATTGATTATCATTACTTTTGATCACCCCTCGTATTTAATCCGAATTAGATTATTTTTTACTAGTTAGTTCTAATTTTTATAAAAGCATGTTTTTTTAAAATTATCATTTTATTCATCTGCCAGTCCATTATGCCTAGCTTTTAGTCCCGAAGTTTGCCTAATCCAGAAATCCCCAAACTTTTTATCTCTTAGACCAGAGGTCCCCAAACTTTTTTGTCTCGTAGACCACTTGTCATGTTTTTCGGTTTTGGCTTCATAGACTCCCCCTGCTTAGCTAATATAGATTTTTTTGGAAATTTTCAGTTTATGTATAGTAATGTGTTTTTGACAGCTGTTATAGTGTTATAGTTATACTCACTTTAAAAGTTTTAAATTTCTAACTATAGTGACGTCAACCCCTGGGGGTTATAGATAGACCAGACCACTTTGGGTATCTACATCTTAAACGATTGCCATAGTTTTAGCTTTCAACTTCAAATGTTGACTGACACGGACCCCTTGCCGGTGATCGTCGACCGCTGGGGACCACTACAGATCACCAATGATATGGCTGTAGACTGACCGTTATCTGAACCCTAAAACCGTATATAAAGGAGAATCAAGTTTGCTTTCACAATGTGCGACGGCGGGCTCAATGCCTAAGATAAAGTCAAACTCAGTTACTCAACCCATGGGCGTACCCATGGCAGCTGCCCCCCTGCCTTACTTGGATTTTGTTTACGTCCCTACTAACTATCTACTTTTGTCAATAAAAGTTAAGAAAAAGAACTTTTTGCCATTTGCAATAGAATATACAACTTTTAAAAATCGTGCGGCGCGCCCGTTCTACCTACTCGCTGGCGGCGTTGCAAGCAAAAATGCTGAGCTTGGCCGCTACGGGCGATTCTTTCACGGAAGACGTCATAAACCGTTTTGCTGAAGTCTGCTGGTGCTGCTGTTGTTTTGTTTAAAATAGCTATTGTATAATTATAGAATTTATATAAAAATTACCTATTTTAATTTGTTTATTTATTTGACTAGGTGCCTATAAAAAAAAATCTGATTTGATCTGATTACTTTCGCTCTACTCTAAGTGTGGCCCTACGTAGAGCTGAGGAGACGACTTTTGAGAACTGATTGGTGCAGTGGCAGTGATCCTTGCGTTCTGTCTCAATTAGTTCCGGGTTCGGATCCTGGTAGGGACGAACTTTGTTTGATGAGCACGAATGTTTGTACCTGAGTCATGTATGTTTATATATACATATATATTTTATCATTTATCTATATAAGTATATTGTTGTCTAGTACCTAAGATACAGTGAATCCTAATTTAGGGATAGATCAATGTGTATGAGAAAATAAGTGTCAACAATAGTGGTAATTCTGCATTAACAGAACTGAACTAAATTTAGTCCCTCTCTATATTTTTATAAGGTCAAACGGCAAAACGAGATAGTTACAATTTTGGTGCTGTCGAATTTGTTTAGACATATCAAAATTAAAAGATTTAGACGCGACCTCGAAACATGCCAACTAAAGATACGCAAAAACGCACCATTTTTTCGGACCTTTTAACAGAAATGTACACGTAGATTGGTACTCGCTATAAAATGTTCGTCGTCTCGTTTTGGCATTTGGTATTAGAAAAAGATAGGGAGAGTTTAAATTTAGTTTGGGTTATCTTAAAGTAGAATTACCACCATTATATAAATGTACAATACGATTCAAATAAGAATAGGAACGTCAATGACCTCTATCTGTCAAATGTCACTTGAAAAGTACGGATTGCAAAGAATACTTTCAATAATAAGTCTTACATAAAATTTAAATAAATACGTTAAATAATATTAAATTATCCAAATATAATATTTAATTATTTAAAGTCATTATTAGTTTGAATTGAGAGCTATGACGTCACAATATGGCGTAAAGTCGATCCTATTCTCATTTGAATCGCAATGTATATGATTATGCTGGTACTATGTAGCGAAGATTGCTAATCCTCCTCTGAGTCTCACTATCTCAGTGCCTACTACTATGCTATTGAGCATCGTCTCAAAGATCTGTAGCTGCAGTTTTCTGGGAAGAATGTAAAGGCATAACACTCGCGAGTTCCAAGTATGTTTGTTTAGTAGGAACACAAGTGTTTGTAGAATTTCAGTGCAAAGGTTCTGCATGTTGTCCAACATCACCAATGAACATCTAGTCCCAGTACAGACCTGAGCATCTTGTGATGTCACCATCACCATCTTCAGTCTATATTCGTCTCCACTACAAAGACTTCCCCTAATCAGGATTAGGCCGTAGTCTACCACATGGATCTAGTACGGGCTGGTAGACCTTACACACTCATGCGGGGATGCAAGTTTCCTCACGTAGTTTTCATTCTCCATTATGTATATTGGTGACTACAAAGACCTTATATGAGTTTGAAATAATGTAGTGGTACAGAGCCGGGTTGAACCCACGACCTTTTAATCGCGAGTCATCCTAATATATTTTAAGACATAGTTTTGAACTTCTAATTAACAGAATCTACAATAGAACGTTTAATTAATTAAATACTTCATGGTGGAATTCTGTTGTAACAGAATAGGGAGGGACCAATTTAGTTTATTTCTGTACAACAGAATCGGCACCATTATGGTACGAAAGCTTAACTAAAAACTGTTTATGGGCTTTTTTAAATCTATATTTATTACAGGATTCTCCTACATTTAAAGCGAAACAAAGCACTTAATATTAAATAAATATATATCTATAGCGTTTAGCGACATTGTCTTATTTATTAGAAATATAAACGTTTAAATATTAGGTTATTCAATTTTGAGAACAACAATGAAATAATATTTATATAACCGATGATAATATAAATATTTCACTTTTCACTATTTCGCTAGACAATGAGCTAAATAATTCTTTTTGATTTTTATTATCCCCCAGCAAACTTATTAGTATAAAATTATTATTATACTTATTAAAATCGCGAAGTCAGAATACTGTAAAAAAATATTGTCTATTTGAATAACTCACACTTATTGCATCTACATTGTGTTCATATTTTTATTGTCATTTATTTCATAGTTATTCTAAAAAAAATCGTTTCATGGAATATAATAAAATATTATAATTTATACCTACACAAATGTGAATGCGATGGAAATGCGATTTCTATGGCGTATCTGTGGAGTCACCCTGACTGATCGATTGAGAAATAGCGTGATAAGGGATCGGTGTAAGGTGAAATATGATGCGCTGACAAGGCTCGAGAAAGGAATAGCCCAATATTTTGGGCATCTAGAAAGGATTATGACGAAACGAATGCGAGTGGAATTGTCAAAAAACCTAGGAAGAATTTATTATTTATTTATTGCCTAAGAAGAACCTACCTTGATCAAATCAACAACTTGTTTCAAAAACGTCAAGTTCGTAGCACCCCTAATCGATGAATGTGTATGTAAAGACGTATGAATATGAATGAGGTGAGAAAGATTTGTCAGGATAGTGGTATGTGGCGAACTGTGGTCTCTGCCTACCTTTATGGATTATCGGCGTGAGTGTATATATCGCTCATCCAATAGAACAATGACGTAATTACATTATTGCAATTTATCAGAAGCGTTTCAGTTTAAAATTGGATTACTTATACCCATTTTGTAAATCATATCAATTATCGTGATTTTTCATAATTTATTTATAGATTATTATTACCTAATAATTTGAGCATTCTCGAAAAAAGTCCATATTAAACAACAAATCATCCAAATTAAACATAAAATAAAATTTTAACCTTTTTGCAATTACCTCATTATTCTATTGGATGAGCGATATGTATGATGATATAATCTGCTTTAACTTGTATATCTACAAGTACCTATATGCAGGAATTATAATTTTATTACAGATCAAGTGCCGAATAATAGATTATAAATAGATATATTTCATTCAGATAGATTTAGGTATCCGTAAAGAAAAAATATATATTTTTGTTTGCTAATTCGTAGTCAGTAGTACTTATCTATATATATCGAAGCCCGACAAGATGGTCCGATCAGATGGCTGAACACACTGGCTCGAAAGCGAGCGTGGCCATACATGAAGCTGCCGTTCGACATAATTGGCGGCTCATTGTCAAAAAGGTGACTGGCCGGGGCCATCACGATGCTCAGCATTGAGCAAACGACTAGAGGAGGAGGAGGAGTACTTATCTGGTATTCCCAGAAACAGCTACATATATTTCTATATAACTTCTTCTTATTCACCAGCCCGTTAAAGTCCACTGCTGGACATGACCCTTCTCCTTAAAAAGGAGGGATTTGACATAATCTCCACGCTTGACAGGCTGATTGGAGATCACGGTAGATTGTAATAGAATTACAAGATAACGTTGCTGCCCATTATCCTGCTACATCTCTTAGCTGGTTCTCACAGCACCCACCAGAAGAGAAGGAGTGACGCTGTTATTATGCCGCATAGCATATACCTACTTCGACGCAATTATGAAACTATATGTATATTAAAGTAGAGGTCCTTAAACTTTACAAGTGAAACTCCGTGGAGAGTGGGGAGGCCAAGCACACGGCGCCGTGTTTCGCTTCAATTTAGTCTGTAAGCCGCATTATGCCGTCGACTAATAATAATACTTTATTACTATTCCAAAGAAAAAAAGCATATGGCCACAGGAGAGCGGCTCATTAAAACATGGCCACAGTGATGAAGCTCTCTATAGGAATCGGCATATTAAAGAGATGTAGCTAATTGTATTAAAAATAAATTTACTTAAACCACTTGTAATGTTTTTCACTTTTGGGTAGACCCCCAGAAAGCGTAGTTAATATAACATTGTTGTAAATTTATTAACTTCAAATATGTTTTTGACAGTTGGTGTGGACCCCTTGCAGGTTATTGTCTACCCCTATGGGGTCGATATAGACCACCTTGGCTATAAATATACGAAAGTGTGGTATGCAGTATGTACACTGATTGCTTGTTTATATATAGTTACAAAGAAGTTGGTAGTCATTGTATGATATGTGATTTTTAAAAAATATATCTGTGTTGTTACTCGAGTGCGCTTTTTATGATACAGTGCGTCATGAACACATGATTGTAACGGGCGTCCGTCTGCAGCCATGATGCGATGGTCCACTCACAGGGTGCCTATCTACAGTCCGGCCCAACTTACCTGGGAGAGCCTGGGCACGTACGATACGTACGGCACGCGATAGTACGGCACGTGATAGTACGGCACGTGATAATACGGGAGAAAGGACGACAGGTAGTACATTGACGTCAGCGGCTGTCACGGACAATGGAAAGAGGCACTGGTTAATGCACGGTGGTTTGTGTTTAAATCTCGAATAGGGCTCGAGTAGGACTCAATTTTTTTATATAATACATACATATTAGCATTATCAACAAATTATATACAATGCAAAATAGAATTTTATAAATCAGTTCAGTAATATGTAAAACCTTTGGTACACACTGTTTTAAGAAGTCACGACTACGCCATTATGGTGCGGGAATGCGAGAGAGATAGCGAGATATTTCCAGCATGGTCCCGCTCTTCCTTATAGCTTTTTTTTAATATTAATTACTACTTTATTTTACAACTAATTCCTGTACTTTTCTCACAGAAAGGTTTATTTTTAATGGTATTATTTAAACAACCCTATTATACACTTTAAACGATGAGGGTTTAGGGTATTTTGAGGCCCTTTTCACTTTCTTACCATTTAAAAATTTGTTCTTTGATTCCAGATTGAGTTATGACTCTAATTATTCTTTTCTGAATACTCTAATATATTAATATCTATTCTGTCAACACTGTACATGAACACTGTATTCATTCAGATAGGTAAATTAAAACTGAATTCAATAAATTCCATTGCACAGAAATAAATTTATTCTACTTTCAGTTAAGACTATAGATACATATGGTACATCGTGTTGAGCATCCAATCTTAGTAATTAGGTGTACTTGATGATGATAAATATTAGCAACTTTGTATAAAATATAAACCTTACGAACAAATATACGTAGGTACACGTGTGTAACTCGAAGTCTAGATGTTTTTAAATTGTTTAGAAAATAACAATTAGAAGATAGAGAACTTGAGAGAATACTTAGAGGGCAGGAGAACACAGCGTTAGTGCACGAGGAGCGCGCCCATCATAGGTCCGCGCCGTTTACACAGTACACAAAGAAAATAGAACAGGTGTATTAGAAAACACAAGCTTTATTAAAAATTCAGTCTAAATCACATATAAAATAAATAATTTTTAATAACATTAAAAAAGCATAAAAATGATCCACTTCCACTGTGTGTACGTAAAGTAGAGCGATCACATTGCGTTACAGCGAATACTGATTAGGTAGTTAGGGGATGGGGGGCGGGGCGGGGCGTCGCGGAGACGGGAGCGGAGCGGCCGCGGGCGGGCCGGGGCGGGCGCGGGAGGGGAGCCGGCGCGCTACACGCGGTACGAGTAGTGGCGGTAGTTGGTGCCGTAGGGCAGGCGGCCGCTCGCGGTGGACGAGTACGAGTAGCCGCCCGGGCCGCCCAGGTTGCTGGTGCGCTCGCTGGAGTACGAGTAGCCGCCGGGCCCGCCGCCCGTGCGCCGCTCCACCGTGCTGCTGTACGAGCTGCGCTGCGGCAGGCCCGCGCCCGTCGAGCGCTGCGTGGAGCTCGAGTACGAGTATGAGTACTGCTCGTCGGCGCGGCGTGGCAGCGGCTCGCGGTCCACCACCACGTAGTGTCGCGGCGTCTGCAACAACCGCGCCCTTAGCCGATCGCACCTCGCCACCCGCCCTCGCACCGACCCCACCTAGCGACTAGCGGAAGCGACACGCGACGTCACCACGGCCGTCAGTAGGACGCGTAGTTGCTATAAAAGACATGACGGTGGGCGGCGTGCACGGGGCGGCCGTGCGCCTGCGCCAGCGCCACGTCCATGTGGTCGCGCGGCGTGCCCAGCGGGTCCGCTTCGTACATGCGCTCTCGCTGTCCCACCGCGGCCAGCACGCGCTCGCGCGTGCGCTCGCGCGGCGACACGTACGGCGCGAGCGGCGCCAGCTTCGACTCCGGCTTAGGCGGGATGTTTTGGCGCGTCACTGGCTCCAGCACGGAGAAGCGCGCGCCGGGCCGCGCGCGGCGCCCGAACGCCGTCACCGGATCCGGCACGAGACTCGGCCGCGGCACGAACGGCACCTTCTCCCAGTCGCCGATAGTCGGCCGCTGCAAGCGGAGAAGTCGCCGTTAGTCGGGCGGGCGCGACTCCAGCCACGGCTATATTTGGCGCGCCCGGTAGCTCCGCTTTCCGACTCTGTTTCTCGATACGAAATGACCCACTTGCGGTGAATGTTACCACGAACTACGCCTGTGCTATCGAACCCTAACTTCGATGAGAGCGTTGCGCCGAAATCAATTTTCATTAACCTTTATCAATGTTTACAAGCCAGGTACGGATACGAGTCCCAGTCGTTCGGGAAAACGGCGGTAACGAGAAAATGGTGCTTGTTCATCACGGAACGGATCGAACACAATGTGATTATTTACACCACGACGAGGAGGCATCGGTTGCCGTTTGTCGAAGGACGCGAGACGAGGGTCGGGCAGGTGCGAGGGGCGGCCGGCTCCCAGGAGAGAGTGGAGCGAGGTGCGAGGCACGCAAAGTACAAGGTGTTAGAAGGAGGCGGCGCACTCACCGTTACGCTGTAGCTGGAGATGGGCCTGTAGGGGCGGCGGGTCGTGTAGAAGTCACTCTCGTACACCATGGTTGCGGACTCGTTAATCGTTCGACTGTAACTCGCGACGGCCGTTCCTCGACTGGCGAGGGAGCGCGCGTACGGCGCGACGCTGTTGGGTCTTATTTTTAGATCACTGTCATTGCAATTTTCACGTCATTCCTGAAACTCGCACGAATTTTATTCGGATAATATAAATCGCTTGTTTTGATACTTGAGTTGTCACAACTAGGTTAAGGATAATCAGAAGGTGACGACGGAGAATGCGAGACCGAGGGGTCGTTGATCAAAATAAATCATATGAAGTAGGTACTGCGCTCAGTGGAAGGTTTTATGATTCATTTGACAAAGTTGGATACGACATTTCTTTGTATAATCTACACAAAGTTGCGTAGGAGAATCGTTTCAAGAGAAATATGCTTATTTTGACGTTGTTTTCTATTGCCTAGTCACGCAGCGGAGCATATTAATCATGTTTTGAATTCTAAAAACAAACTAATGCGTTTATGTTAGATTAAATTATTCTTTTTCATAAAGAATAAATATTTATTTATAGCAAACGCTGGTCACTATTGTCTATGGATGGATGTCCCTCTTTTACTTGCTCAGTGGATGTCCGTAGGATACTGGAGAAGTCACTGTTGCCCATCGATTAAAAGTCAGACTCCTTTCTTGACGGTTGCTACGAATAATAAATGCAAGGCACGGTTGTTCTTTGATATGGTTTTAGTTGCAACGTAAACCGTAGGTATCTATTACACAATTGTACTGTATTTGTAGATGTAAAATTCCTGTAAAATCTATAGTAAATTACCGTGAGAATAAAATTTGATTTTGCTGTGGGTGATGCGATAAAGGGTATAGAGGTTAAGTATGGAATTTAATTATAAGTTCTTCAAAGCATTTTCCATCTTTGTAAATAAGTACCATTGAAACCCAAATCACTACTATTAAAAATCGAAGCTCGTCGGCAATTAAAAAACGCGTCGCTGGAGACGACCAATGATAGGACTGCTAGAACGGTAAAATGCTGCCGAGGTGAGAACAATATTCCATGTGTGGGATTTCAACCTTCTATGAAATACATCTCCGTCTTCGCATTTATTTATGTAACTGAAACGTATGAGTTCTAGATTGTTCAAATCGCACGAAGGTCTTTGAAATTGTTTGTCGACTGAAAACTTGAGACAAAAGGTAAGGCGGTTTGATGTGACCACTACGTTCCCACTTCGGTTCGAACATCGCGTTATGATCGCTTCAAATGAACCTACTCGTACGTAACGTAGCCAATTATTATTTTTCTCCCATTTTTTTTATCACTATCAGTTCGTAGCAATTATACAAAAAATAGAAGGAAAAACATGTAATTATGGAAAATAAAAAAAATCGAGGTAAAATAAAAAAAAATCGGTGCATGACATAGGAGCAGGTTTGTTATATAATAAAAAAATAAAGAAGAATAGGTATACTTTGTTTTTTTGTTTTACTTTATGTTTGTTTGGAGTTTTGACGGTAACTCGAGTGAAGCGTCACTTGAAGTTTCATTTTAACGTTTTATATTATTTTATTGTGC
>WUAW01015423.1:6126-17937 GCA_017165845.1 Thaumetopoea pityocampa | reverse complement strand
ATATATATATATATATAGTGCGTGCTAGTGCGTATAACCATGTAAGCCAACAATCCAAACTGTTCCCTTAAAATATTTTTTACATATCAATCCGTCTATAAAGAATGTTTGATACATTACCCCATTATCCGCCAATGTCCCATTTTTGGGACACATTTTAAAATTTTTGTCTTTCAATAACAGCAACTTCAGAATGAAATATAATAGTAAAATACTCGTTATTTTGTTTTAAATCACTGCAAACTTCAGCTTGAAGCTATTGACCTTAGTCGGTCTTGTGCAAGTGTTTTGTACTGTGGCGGGTGATGGGTTAAGATACGAGTAGATTACGAGCATTATTGACTGTACCTAAGTAATCCTACGGTCTGTTTGCGTAACAGTAACTGGTGTCCGATCGTGTGGTTAATTACCCATCAATGTGAACTTTTAATTACCGCGCCCGGCGCGGCTCACACGTCTAGCACAGGCTCCTCTTTCCAAACACTGCGTTGTTTCATTTACTTGCACAATTTTATTATTCATAGTTATTTTATTATTATTTTTATTTATGTATCAACCAATTTAAGATTTTTTAGTACTCGTAGCTAAAAAACTAATACATATGATTAAGCACGTACATGCTTTTATAATGGAGAGGAAATACAGAGATTTCCGAACCTCTATGGCTCAATGGGTACGTAGAACTGTACCGCGTACAATCTACCGCAGCCTCTTTCAATATCCGAGGAAGGACCCCTCAAGGCTATGCTGGGACAACTAAAAAAAGATTACCCACGACGGTGGGATTTAGAGACTCCACCCAGACTGGAGGCTTTAACATAGTGGGAACCTGAACTCGTAACATATATGCCCTTATATAAAAGACTGTGAACCTGATAAGGTCTTCGAGATCTCTGACAGAACATGACCAATGAAACCTTTGTTATGAACATCTTGAGCGTGTCTCAGAACAGCTTCCCGGCACCTTCACGGCACTCTCCGGCCACTTTCTTCTGGGTTGAAACTCCTGAAAGGGTTTCTAAAAATCGACAATTTAGACTACCGTAAGAGAATATTGACATATACTCACGTCAATACCTATGGGGGTAGGCAGATACTCCAACTTGCCACATGCCACGATTCTGATGCACCTATTTTGCCTCATTCTTATCATACATCGTTTCATACATTTTCATTACTTAAAGATACATAGAAAAATAATTTAATTTTTTTAAAAGTAATTGTATTTCAGACTGGCAATGGTCGGCACCATTCTGTAGTAACAGAACTTAACCAAATTTAGTCTCTCCCTATCTTTTTCTAATGTCAAACGCCAAAACAAGATAGCTACAATTTTGTTGTTGTCAGTTTCGTTTGGAAACGTCAAAATTAAAAGATTTAGACGCGATCTCGGAACACACGGACTAAAGATACGCAAAAACGCAATATTTTTTTAAACATTTGACAGAAACGTATGTCGGTACTCGCTATAAATGTTTGCTATCTCGTTTTGGCGTTTGACACTAGAAAAAGATAGGGAGGGACCAAATTTAGTTAAGTTCCGTTACCACAGAATCAGCACCACTGTGTACAAATTTGCAAACTGACATATAGAGTATGAAGTCTTGTGTCAATAAAATATGTGTCATGTTTTAACGCTAAGTCTGTGGTTTTTGGGTTCGCAAAGAATATTAATTGCGGCCTCATGTGTAGGTATACCATCATCAGTGGGTGAAAGTCCACTGATCAGTCCGGAGCACTGGTTAGTGCTCCGGAGTGAGGAACCTCCTCACAATGCGGGCCGTGTCCAAGAGTACTGCCCTCTGTATCAGGCCTTTCACCCATCTGCTTAGAGAGAGCGAGCATATTATTATTATTAATATATATTATATATTATAAGCTGGTATCACCCATGTGAAGATATAAATGATACTATTCTTATGCCGGCGTCACACAGCGCATCTCCTCTGTTATAATAAAACACTGTATCGTTCCTAAAGTCATAATAAATTCAACAGATCAAACAGTGTTTTATTTATTGAAGATTTTTGTATGTAGGTATAAAAACTGAACATTATCTGTAGCCAAAGTACAACGTGCCAGGGGCGGATCTAGGTAAGGGCCTTTTGGGCTGTGCCCGGGGCCCCGTGGATATAAAGACCCCCAGCCCGCACTGAAGACCTTTCTCCAGGATGTTATATATAGAAAACAAATATAGGACAACAATGTCAAACTATCGAGTAAATTATTTAAGAGTTCTTTCCATGAATTGCGATTTAACAAAGGATTTACAGCCATCATCATCATTATATCAGCCAAACGACGTCCACCGCTGGACACAGGCCTCCTCTAATGATCACCACACCGAGCGGCTATGAGCCGCCTGCATCCATCGATTGCCCGCGACCTTCACAGGGTCATCGGTCCACCTAGTCGGGGGTCTACCCTCATTACACTTTCCGATTATGGGTCGCTACTCCAGCACTTTAAGACTCCGACACCATCGGTTCTGCGAGCTATGTGCCCCGCCCACAGTCACTTCAGCTTTGCAGTCCTTTGAGCCTCGTCGGCGAATCTATTTCTCCTGCGGATTATAATTTTGCATTGCTTGCTGCGTGATCTTGAGCTTTCTTATGAGTTTACAATATGATGAGCAAATAAAGGAATTTACAGCATAAAAATGCAGAAAGTTTGCTGTATTTATACTAATATAAAATTGTTAATTGTCAAGTTTTGTAAATCAAAAATATTAAAAAAAAACTACTTATAATTAAATCGACTAATTAAGAGCTTCTGAAACCAGATACGTCGATGTTTGTTCGTTTGTATATCTTCGAGCTTCACACAAAAACCAGCGGGTAGATATTGGTTAAACTATTACATGCTTATAGGTACTATTTCGATTTAAATACTACATCATGTTTTAGCAAAATCGATCCAGTAGAATTGAAGAAACAGCTTGATCTCTGTTTTAGTAGCCGCTGTTAAGGTACGAGAGCTCAAGTAAAAGTGGTTCTATGTTTTTTTTATGTAAAATCTATCATTGTTTCGAGATTTCCCATGCAGTGGAAAACTGACATTCACGCGGGCGAAGCCGCGAGCGAAACCTAAAAGTAATTTATATAAATACACATATACTGTTCACTTCTTTCGCAACAACGTCTTACGGTCGCTGTTTGTCTGTATAAGTCATATTAAATACAATAAATAAAATATTTTATTGTCCTCTTTTTTCCTATATCGTGTACGTAATACAGTTTTTTGATAAAATGGCAATTATTGGATTTATTAGGCAGGGCCCTAAGTAGTATTAGCCCAGGGCCCCACAAACTAGCGGTCCGCCCCTGTAATGAGCGCTGCTCGGTATAGTGGTTCGTGTGCGGTCCAAATGAGTGGCCTATTGTTCCACAGATAGTGATCTAGACCAGCTCCCAGATTAATGGCTTCACAAAGTATTTAGATAGTAACAGTTCCCTGCGGCTTTATTTATTAGCGTCGCGATATTAAATGTATCTTTTATGATCATACATAAATACTAGTTTATTTTATAAAACCTAATTGGAAAAAAGGTCTAAGTGAAGCGACATCGGTTGGTCAATAATAACCAGCATTTTTATTTTAATATATCATTTTAAATAAATATTATACACAGTACAATTACATCACTATAACTGGCTATGAATCCTGTCCATCCAGAGGTTGTCTGGAAGAGATCGCATATTGCGATAAGATCGCCCGATGTACACTTTATATTTCTTATAAATTATTTCTAAATTTTTAAATTGGTACGTAATAAAGAGTACTCCAGGGGTGGCAATCATTTTGGCCGCGGTTCAAAATCAAGCAAAATATGAACATTACATAAACGTTAGGGTCAGAGATATTTTCGTATATCTTTTTGATACTCATATATTATATTTTATTTACAGAACTAAAGCGGGTCACTGGAAATTATCAAATGGGTCACTCGGTGACCCGTGGATCATAGATGGCCGGCCGAGCCCTAGAAAATTCTAACATCATTTTACTGTTCCACTGCGCGGCGCGGGCCTCCTCGTAAAATGAGAGGGGTTAGTCTTTAATCTGCCATGCTAGACTGGGTTAGTTTATAGTCCAGCACACTAGACTAAAGTGGGTTGGTATCTGTTGGTAAATAGCTGGACATACATTAAATTAAATAACTCTATTTAGAATTAAACTTAATGGTTGTCATTTTGCTTTTAATTAGCTTGTTATTTTATCTTTTATTTCAGTGATAAATAATAAAAATACGAATTATTTTTATTATTTATAAATAAAATAAAAGTATTTTTAAGATCATCAATATTTATTGCTGACAACTCTGCTGAATTATTTGATTATTAATATATAAAACTAAATGAAATAAAAAACAATATTATGCATTGATCTCACTACGATCACATTACGACCATTTATGTCCATGTATGTAGGTATTTCATCCCTAGTCCGTATTCGTCCCCACTACAGGGATACGGACCTCGTAAGGAAGAGGATTAGGCCGTAGTCTACCACGCTGGCTTAGTGTGGGTTCGTAGACTTCACACACGCATGTTAGGTTTCCTTACGAAGTTTTCTTTCTCCGTTGAGTACATTGGTGTCTACAATGTAGAGCGTACATAACTTTGAAATAACCCATCGGTTCGGGATTGGAGTCGAACTCGTAATATTTTCGATCCCGCTTCGTGCTTAGTGCCACTTAGCCACCAGCGTACTTGTATGTAAGTGACTTGAAAATTCGTGTCCAAATTCATTGACAAAAGGATTGAAGTATACAAATAACGTTGTATAATTTATAGAATTAAAATTATTTCTATAAAAGTAAATGAAGCTTAACTGATAGTCAAGTATTCATTTGCAATGGTTTTCCAATCAGTGGGGTCGTCGTGTTCAGCGCTGGACTTCGTACTACGAATCTTCTTAAGGAGCTCCCAGCCGTTCGCTTTCTCTGTTGAAGTGACGTAAGTGTTGTTCGGGTCTTGTTCTATGGTATATGCGCCTATAATTAGGCTTTGAACCAGACGAGCGGAGATTAAAGTCTGAAAAGATATGAAGTTTAAACAATAATTCTAATTAAAAACAGCAATCTGACTATATCATGTACTGTATGTACCCACTGCAAGGTGCGAGTCTCTTTTCATAACGAGAGGGGTTAGATCAGGGGTTGACAACTTTTATGCCCGCTTATCAAAATCAACCGAAATGTGAGCTTTAAAGAGACATTTGGTTCAGAGAAATTTTCGTATTTTCCAAATCTTTTTGGTTTTTATATATTATACTTTTTTTCGGAATTAAAGCGGGGTCACTTGAAATTATCAAATAGGTCACTCGGTGACCTGCGGGTCATAGGTTGCCGACCCATGGGTTAGACCGTAACCCACTACACTGACCTAATACAGATTGGTAATCTGATTATAGTCACGGCATAATTTTGTTTTTCAAATTTTGCCTAGCCTTTCACCTATTTTAACCACGGATTTTAACGATAACTTCAGACATCTAAATCGATTCAGGAGTTTAGAAGTTGTAGGGAAACGCATAAACATGCATACATAATGCAGGGTGGAAATTATTTTTTGTGCGGACATATTGCTATCCTAATTATCTATCTATCTATACTTTTATAAAATTGGCAAATGTCAAATTTTCAAACATAAAAGATATTTAAAAACAAACTACTCAGATCGACTAATTAAGGGCTTCTGAAACCAGATCTATCGATGTTTGTTTGTTCGTTCGGGTTTCACGCGAAAACCAGCTGGTAGATTTTGATTAAACCCTTACAGTCTTAAAGGTACTATTCCGACTTAAATACTGCGGCATGTTTCATCAAAATCGGTTGAGTAAAATTGAAGATACAGCTTGATCCCTATTTTAGTAGCCATCGTTAAGGTACGAGAGGTCAAGTAAAAGTGGTTATTGTTTTTTATATAAATCAACGATTGTGTCGGGTTTTCCCATGTTACGGGAAACCGACATTCACGCTTGCGGAGCCGCGGGCACCTTTAAGAATGTACCTTTAAGAATGTAACAGTTTAATCAAAATCGACCCGTTGGTTTTTGCGTGAAGCCCAAACAAACAAACAAACAAACATCGACGAATATGGTTTCAGAAGCCCTTAATTAGTCGATCTAAGTAGTTTGTTTTTAATTATCTTTGATTTTTGAAAATGTCACATTTAACAGTTTTATAATAGTATAGGATTATAAAATTTAGGTCACAGTAGATTTCTTTTTTTTTAATATTATGTAGATTACAGTACAGTACTGACGTGACGTTTTTGAAATATGCACGGTATTACGTAAAATACGAGATCCTTTTCACCCTGTCATTATGACCAGTCTGAGTCAGGGTCTGTTGTTATTTCCTCGGAATTTATTATTTACTATTAGTGCGCGCCATCTGCCGCACGCAATATGTATGTCCTCCGCGTATTCAATCAATTCAACCTACATCACGTTAATGTCTCAAGCTAAACGCATCACAAGTTTAATTCTACTACGTGCCACGAGATGGCAGTAATATCGCAAAAGTTAATCCTACTGCCTACTAGATGACAGCACCATACCTTATACCAAAAATTATACGCTAAACATACAATGCCATAAATAATAGCTCCTATCGCAAGATTGTTTTATTTACATTGTTTTTTTTTTCTCTGTAACTAAAATCTTGATGTACATATTTAAACATATCATCCACATTTTCTCATGAATAAATCTACGCATGAAAACCTCTAATTGACTGTCTGTCAAATATACCGGCTCAATGTATTTCATTGTGGTAGCTGTAGGTTTCCTTTCATAAATAAATAAATAAAAGCGAGTGTTTGTTTGTATGTCTGTATGTATGTTTGTTACTTCTACATGGGTTACCAGCTAAGTCGATTATTTTAAAATTAAAACGTAGGTAGATATGTTAGTAAGCAAGGACCATAGGCTATGAATCATCAAATTATAATCACATTGCGAGCGAAGATTCAGATTGTATACATAACATAGAAGATAATTAACATTTTTGAACGTTATAAATGGCGGCATCGTGGTTCGCCACCCGACACGTTTCGTTTCCCACGGGGAGCGAAAAGTGGGCCACGGATAGCCACTCTGAAACAATCGTAGTAAGTGGAAAAAGTGGTCTCTGCCTATCCCAACCCTTCGGTAGTATAGTGGCCAGTATCTCCGCCGATCACACGGGAGACCAGGGTTCGATTACCCACGGGAGAAACAGGGAAAAAGGTGTGATTGTGTGATTGTATGTATGTACATATATTAAGTATAGGAATTTGATGATACTCAACGCAATATGGCGGCACTTTGACCGTGCAGTCATTTTGTGACCGTACCTTCAGGAGTCTGTACTCGTGATCAGGCACCGGCCTGACGGTGGTGTACCCGGCGAGCACGGAGCCTCCCGAGCGAGGGTCCCCCGTGAGCAGCATCATATAGGTCATGGCGAGCGTCAGTTCGAACACGTAGCACGAATGCTGGACATCCCCGAAGTCTATGATGCCGGTGACGTCATAGTCTACTTCACTTCAAAAGACACAACGTGACCTTGGTTAGAATTTGAAATTAATTTGAATAAATGAGTAACAGAAGCTGCTACGAAGGACTCAAAAAAAAAGATTTAATTTACGAAATAATATTTATTAATATATAAATTTACAATTAAATTATTGACTCGTTCGGCGTAAAAAGCGAAGTGTCGGAGTATAGTCACGTAGCGAGGTTCCTCGGGTTTCTTGGCTGAAGTCAGTACATTACTCCATCTTGCTGTATGTATGTATGTAGCGAAGGCCCCGCGCCGTCCACATATTCTGCGTATCAAGTCAGTGGCATTCCGTATAACATTTCTGTCTAGACTAACGACTTTCAGATTTTAAGATATCGCTGTCGAGTTCTTATAATCTTGGGGTTGGTGTATAAACACCAATACATAGAACATAGCAACTAAACTAACTAAACTAACTAAAGCAACATAGAACTAACTATGGATCATAAGATCCATAGTTAGTTCTATGTTGCTTTAGGTTCAACACGTGAACTTTCAATAGTCCCATCTCATTTTTACCACTTTGCTTTTTTGGTGCAAATTATCGACGTTTTAGACGTCTGCGAACCAAACTTCTAATTCTAATTCTCTAATTCTAAACATTAACCTATTAGTGCCAGTATTCACTTGTTTCAGTTGATGCTTTGCCATTCACTGTTGTTTTTATATATTATGTTGAGTATTTTCCGTCTCTTGTAAGCTTAACAAATTATGGTTGGGACCAACTGCCATTTAACAGATGACATGTGTACTCAGCGTCCTCTGTCGTTGTAGCTTGCTTTCGTCGACAAATGCGTACTCGTCACGGTGATGTGATGATTCTTAGTACGAGTGCACCGAGTAGTGCACCATAAAATGGAATGGTTGTGTGGTATAAAGCTACGCTCTTCTCTGATTCGATGGTCTCTATGAGACTATTCTGTCTTGAATTGTCTCTATGAGCATTCTCTATTTTCACTTGAATTGGTGCAGCCTTTTCAGATTAATTGAATCAAGTGAGAGTATCGATGATGTCAGCTCTTCTGCAGGTTAATCTGGTGCGGCGGTTGATTTTATTGATAGTACTCGTATTCGATCGTTAATGTGGACGATTGTTGATTCATACGTTAACTAGCTATTAAATGGGATGCTATAACCAATGAACTTCAGGATAGTTGATGGATTCCCTTCGTTCACATGTGAATTGAACCTGCATTGGTTTCGGAAAGAGGATGGCGTGGCGACAGTCGCCCAGTTTCTTCAAATCCGGTCGATATTCATCCTGTTACTGGGACTGCGTGCCGATATCGGCCTTCGATGATGTCGAAGATGCAAACATCCGGATTGCACCTGCGACATCTTAACTGGTGGTTAAAATTTTTCTTCATAGTTATTACGTTGCTGACCTTTGGGCATTCTGCATATATATATATATATATATATATATAGATGCAGAATGCGCAAAGGTCAGCAACGGAATAACTATGAAGAAAAACTCACGCACGTACATGCGTGCGTGCGTGAGTGAGTACGTGCATGCGTGCATGCGTGCGTGCATGCGTGCGATAAAACAAATAAGAATAAGATAGGTATGTATTAATTATATTCTAATTCAACGTATGTAGATGTAAAGGAATTATATGTTTGATGTTTCAGGAATGACAAAATTAGAAATTTGTAAAGAACTGTCTAATTTCACATCAAAAAAATCTAAATATTTCATATTATAGTCTTACGAAAGCAAACAGACCGCTGTTTACGATAAGATACGTACAAACGCCGTTGTCGTTAACAAACAGGTGGATGACACTATGAATGTATTACGAAACGACTATATATTAATCTGCAAAATTTTATCTTAAAAACAAAATGAAATAAACATAATGAGTTTAACCTTACGCTCAGTCACTATAAAAGCGTGTGTGTTAGCGTCCGGATCAATTTGCCAAGACTGGCCGAGTGCTTACGCGATCACTCGGCTTTGGCAAAACGGGTTAAAGATCACTCAGGGCATTACAGTGGGCGTGAGTCTCACATGACCTCTGGGGTACACGGCAGGCCTTCCCCTGGCTAAGAAATATTTAAGAAGGGGTGATTAATGGAGAAGCGTCTAACGGTAGCCTTACAATTGTGCTTAAATTTAAAACATAAAGAACATGGACTCAAATTCAGTCATAGGCAACGTTCTTATCAAATTAATGAATAATTCAACTAAATAAATATCCACAGATTTTGGCAGAATATTAATAGAAAGTAATTTTTCAGAATGATTGTATGAGTTTCTAAATTGCTATAGTGTAATTTTTTCCAATTGTTTTAATATTTAACGAAAAAAGTCTCTAATTACTCTTATTTTGATGCGAAGTCCAGGAACTGACGATCAGATTGATGGTATTAAATCTCAGTTTCACCATTAGGACATCTCAAGTATGGAGATTTAGCTACGTGAACTTCAATCTTTATACTAAGACTAGCTTTTACCCTCGGCCTCTCTCGTATTGATGTCCGTACATATCAGAGACGGTTGAAAATACCATTATTTGATAATTTTGTAAACTATTTTTTCTATCCCTCGGGAAAACCTTTTTTGAGATAAAAAGTACCCTGTCCTTTTCTATTCGCCTGATAATATGTGTACAGAATTTTCAAGCGATCTTCAGGAAATTTTGCTTTCATACCTTAAACTACTCAACCGAGTAATTAAAACGTGAAAGCGTAACAAACAAACAAACAAACTCACATTCGTATTTATAATGTTAGGATCAAGAAGACGCACCTGCCTCCCGGCTTAACTCCGCACAACACATTCATCTCGTTCACGTCCCCATGGATCACTCCTTTCTGTAGCATCCCCATACGAGGAACTACGACGGACTTGAACTCATCGATCACCTGGAATTTCCGTGCATGCAAATTTCGTATTCTGTGCCTTACAATGGAAATACTAAAACCTTAACACAACTCCGGTTTTGTGTTTATCCGTGTGATAAGAGCCTTGTTCTAGGAACCGGTTTACTTTCTCGGAAATTAAACCAACTTTTATAACGTTTCTAGTTTAACACAATATTAACATGCCCCTTCAAATAGTATTTCGATACTAAAACTATTTCTTGATGACAATCTTCAAACTTAATATAAAGGGTGGACTTTTGGTACATACATACATACATAAGAACAAATCTGAAAATAATGAATTTTTAATCCTTTTTAAAGTTATTAAAAGACCCAAGTCTTGTTACAATTGTACACAGGATTAGAAATTAATTCATCTTCATCATCATTATTCCTATTCCACTAATCTCCCCTAATTAGGAGAGGTATTAAAACTTTGTCTACCATGCTGGCCTAGTGTCGGCTGATAAACTTCACACATGTATGAGGGAATACCAGTTTCGTTCCGACATTTTCCTTACATTAGCGTCTGCGATTTAAATCGTGCTTGGTTTTGAAATAATCAGCGGTATGGGACCGGGGTCGCTCTTTTGATTGCGAGTATAACTTCACTTAATGGTCAAGAGATTAGATCTTTACCTACGAGATTCTGTTAAGGTAGCCGACTTTATATATTATGTTCTTATTTAATTTCTTATTAAACGCATGGTCTCACCTCTTCAGCCAAATTCAGTTTGTCAGCGTCCTTTATCACGTATTTGAACTTGTCCAACTCGGGTACCTTGGACAACATCCAGATATGCTCACGGCTCACCAGCCCACTATGGCTGAAGTTCTGGAGAATAATAAAAAAATATTATCATTGTATTTCGGGGATAAGTTTGTCATTATTATAAACAGTTTTGTACATACAATTAATCTTGGAAAGAGAACTATTTCTAGATTCCATCTATCCGCAATATCATTAGTTCTAGCTGTGAACACAGTATTTTTAACAGTACTAGAAACAGTACCTAATTCGTTTTATCAATAATGCATTAAGTATAAATATAACAGTTTTAATGTAAATGACCGTGACATTTACAAAAACCTTATTACAGCCTAAATACACCACAGCGTGGATTCAGACAATAAATTTGAAGGAGGCCTGCTAACCAGTCTTTTATCGACAGAAGGTAATCCATTAAAGAGTCATATTTAGTAAATTCTTGGAGCAATGGTGTATATATTTGTAATTACCTCTAACTTCTGGTCCATATCAGCTACAAATGCTCCTAACCGGTAAAACAGGGCCTCTGACTTTGGCACGTCTTTAAGGAGTTCGCCCGGTATGTAATTTAGGAGTTTCACAGCGTGCTGCTTACCACCGATCTCCTCAATTGAGTATA